>OMNN01097749.1:0-23782 GCA_900302755.1 Chromis chromis
TTTATATAACACATTTCAACAACAAGGAGATTCAAAGTGCTTCACAAAGACATTAAAGTATCATGACAAACAGCAGACACACACACACACACACACACACACACACACACACACACACACACACACACACACACACACACACACACACACATGTATATATATTAAAAGGATTAAACACAAGTTAAAATATAAGGACGTTTTAAAATTTAAACATAAAAGTTACAGTGCAGTGTTTGATTTAAAATAAGACTTAAAGTAATTGATAAAATAATTTAGTCAAAGGTAGCTGAGAACAGGTGAGTCTTAAGCCTCGATTTAAATGTGCTGAGAGTTTTGGCTGTTCTACAGTTTTCTGGGAGTTTGTTCCAGATATGTGGAGCATAGAAGTTGAAGGCAGCTTCTCCATGTTTGGTACCGACTCTGGGAACTGATAAAAGACCTGATCCCGATGACCTGAGTGGTCTGGCAGGTTCATACTGAGTCAGGAGATCACTGATGTATTTTGGTCCTAAACCATTCAGAGCTTTGTAGACCAGCAGCAGTACTTTAAAATCTATCCTCTGACGGACAGGGAGCCAGTGTAAAGACCTCAACACCAAAATTGTAATGTAAAACAACAAAAATAAATTTTAAAAGTTTTCCTCCTGATATTTGTGTGTATAGAAGGCAAAAATTAAAAGTTTGATTAACATTATGATCACCTGACTTCACAGCTACTTTTACCTTCAGAATAAGTTCATATATTGCAACATACAACCACGGATTCTATTTATTATAATGCAATAAATAAGTTGAATAATCATATGAATGATGTGTTGTGCTCTAATTTACTTTACAGTTACACAATAACATTCACTTCTAACTTTTCTCCATTCTTTCCCTTTCAGAGCCATGTTTGTTTAGATTGTAGAGCATTTAAGAAATTATTTTAATTTACAGGCTTGTTAATATATTTATTATGGCCTATAAAACGAAATAGAATGATGAGTAATCTAGAAGAAAATGATCAAATGTACATGTTTATTACCCACTTACAGTGGACACTTTAGATAAAAAGTGTTAAACACTTTAGATAAATTTAGAGTGAACTTTCAGTTTTTCAAATCAAAGAGTTCAGGGAAAACACAGTAACTACACATAAAATATGCTTTGGACTTTTCAGCTCCTTTCAATTAATTAGCTTTAATAAATCAATCTTTACTTAAATACATGCAATCGTATCATTTAAGGGTAGTTTAATTAAATAAAATCACATATATTTCATGAGAGTCAGAGGTAAAGCTGACTGCTACCACACTAAGCTAGCCTAGCTAGCATCGTTTTTCTCCATTATGATGAGATTCACTGCCGCATTATTTGTGTGATATGACAAAACTCACTTACTAAGAAGCTTAAGCATCAATATATGTGTATATTTTAATGATAACAAACAGGAAACGTGGGTGAATTAGCTTTAGCCTAGAATATTCACCAGCTAGCTGCACCGCTGTTTGGGTTTTTCACCAAAACTTTACATTTCTACGGCAGCGTAATGTTTATGGAGTTAGGTCAAATGTCAAAAAGTTATAGATTTTACAAGTTAGAAGTTTGAAAGTAAAAATTAAGTGTATTTATAGGCACTTTGTACTACGTTCAAGTATGAACAGCGCTTTAGCAATAAAGATTGATTGATTGATTAATAACTGAATTTATTCTTGTATCATCAGATTGTGCTAAACGTGTAGTTGACTTTGAGCATGCTCTTTTGCACATATCTATAGCTGTACATGAGCTGTACTCATTTTTCTTTCTTCATTTGTTTTTTTGTGTAAGTACTTTGACAGCAAAGAAAGAGAGTCATATTTCTTGTATGCATTCACAATAAAGCTGATTCTGTTCCTGATTCAGTTTTAATCTTTTAATTTTCTCTGATAAATCACCTGCTCTCAGGAGTTTTTCCACTTATGTCATATCTCCATCACTAATATCTATTAAATTTGTACATGTTCTCAGTTTTACAGTACGGTGCTGCACTAACAGATTCTAAGGCCCCCTTCTAATTAAATTCCTCACAAATGCCAAAGACTGTTTTAAGAAGATTTCAAAGGACATATGGGACCTTGGGAGAACTTTATATTCAGAGGTGTTTAAGGCGCCACACAGTCCCAGAAGTTAGTGCAGATCAAGCTGTGTGAATGCAGTTTCGGCTCATTGTACAGGAATTGTACGGACAATAATGTCAGCGGAAGTTTAAGGTTGTTGATTTACCGAAACGAGGTGAAGTATCCATCTCCCCACAGGTCAAACAGAAGTCTGTAATCTGCCACCAGCTCCACTGAATGCAGGTGTGCTGCTCTCAGATAAGTTTGCTTCCTCGTCCGCTGTGAGGAGGGAAGTGTGTGGAGATAGCAAACTGTGTTATCAGAGAGCCGAGGATGTTTCAGGGAACCAGCACTTCTCTTCTTCAGTTTGTTCTGAGTATCAGATCCTGACAGATTCTGCTTCATGAACACAGCGAGGTAAAAACAGTGCAGGAGGTAATTTGATGTACACCTAAAGTCTATAGTCCAGTACTGGAAGAAGCAGTGGAAAGAAACCTCATGGTCAGGTGCATATAACGTGTTAGCAGAACTATTAGGAGTCAATAAGTTCCATGACACAGCACTATCAACATCAGAACCTACATTAAATACATTTTGTGACCACTAATAGGTGCATATTTGGCCTATATTTTAACTTCATGTGGAGGATCATCATTTGGGATGAGAGGTGGATCTGCAGCTACTACCGAGAGGAGCAACAGTAGAAGAGCCTCAGTGTCCAAAAAACAGAAAAGGTGCTTCTGTTCAGGAGTACCAGGAGTATACTTCTTGTTTTCTTTAACATTTACATGGTTTTTCATTGTGAATTAATTCCCCAGGGTCAGACTGTTAACGTAGAGTTTTACTGTAACGCAAAGACACTTTTCACCTCTGCTTGATTAGAGTTAGCCCAACAAGAGCTGGGAAAGATCATGATTCAGGCTAAATAAAGGACTTCTGTTAAGGGAGAGTCATAGTTATAAGTAACATTGATTATCAGTTTGAATGAACAGCACCCACTCATGTTAAAGTCCTACATTCAGGTGACCCATCCACCCACCCCATCCTCCTCCCAGTGCTGACTTTGAGGCTTTATAACTATGTCACCTCATGTCCTCCTTTGCTCCAAACATAATTGTGTGGGTCATTTGATAACTGTGGGTCTTAATAAGCTTCCTGCACTAATGACCTGTAGAGTCACTTCTTTGATGAAGCTGGTTAAAGCTTCACTGATTACCATCAGAGTGACTTTTCTTTGTTGAGGAGCGCTGAGAGAAGAGGAGGGAAAGAGATGAAACATGGACGTCACCTTGCTGCTCTTGGACAGGTTGGTGGGAGAAGGCAAGACTTCCACACTGCAGGTTTAAGATATTGCGAACAGTGCACAAAGCTGACAGTGGATACTTTGAGGAATCTAAAATCCATCCATCCATCCATCCATCCATCCATCCATCCATCCATCCATCCATCCATCCATCCATCCATCCATCCATCCATCCATCCATCCATCCATCCAGCCATCATCCATGACACTATTTCAAGCTTCTTCTGGATGTCTGAGCCCCTTAACTTATCTCTAAACTTAAATCAGCTGTTTGTATCATTTCTTTCAATCACTACCCCAATTTCATGGCCATAGTAGAAATAAAAACAAAAATAAAGAAAATCTGTGTCATGAAAATGGGACTGGTGCACATATGTCAAGACGTTTTAATCATAAAACTAAAGACACTTGCTTTCCAAAACTTTTAGAAACTTTTAGAACTTTTAGAATTTCCGGAAAATGGCAATATTCTCTTTTGTATTAATATTAATAATAGCAGTCTTTAGCTACATAGCACTTACAAATCAAAGTTATAATGTGCCTCAAGTCAGCAAAATAAAACCATAAATGTCGGTCACTGTTGGTATTTCCATTTCCACTGACTGGTGGGGTTCATTATTTTCCTGTGCCAATGCAAATCCACGTTCTCTTTAAAATAAATCATGAATGCATCTTCGTGGATTTACAGGCAGAAGAGCCACAAAACTTTAGGTAAAAAAGTTTCTTCCATTTTTCCAAAACGTTTGCACACTTCCAGAAGCAAGTTATGAATGAAGACGCCCCTTTCTAACCTGCTTTTTCATCCTTGTTACTGTTGAACTGCTGCAATGAAGACAGGCTCATAGACAAGTATAATCTAATTTGTGCACTTTTTTCCATTCATCTTTAGTTTTTTTTGTTTGTTTGTCAGTAAATAACGCTACTCTCTACCTCTCACACGTGTCTTTGAAGCCATCAATCACTACATGGTGTACATAGAAGATGTGGTGTTTCCAGAAAAAAAACAACCTAAAACTGCTTTAATAAGATGAAAAATGGGTGGTTAACTGTAAAAGGAATGTAGTTTCTTTTCTGTATTAGTAATCAGAGGTGGCAATTCCTGGTCCCTGAAAGTAAAAATCCTTTCCGTTCTAGATGTCTCCCTCTTCCAACACACCTGATTCAAATGATCAGCTCATCATCAAGCTCTGCAGAAGCCTGGTAACGATCCTGACCATTTGAATCAGGTGTGTTGGAAGAGGGAGACATCTAGAACGGAAAGGATTTTTACTTTCGGGGACCAGGATTTGCCACCTCTGTTAGTAATAGCTGTAATACTAAAGATGATTTATGTATATCTTAGCCAGTAGGTGGTGCCAGAGGTTCAAGGATGAAGCTGTGTTGTTTAAAGTCAACCTCAGCAAGACCAAGTTGTTTTTTAAAAAATGGAACTAAAAGTCTATGACAAAGTCAGGTTTACAGAATCTGCATGAGGCCCACATGTGAGAAGCAGAACCATCATTGTTCAAACAGAAGATCCATCGACTAACAGAAAAAAACCTGACTACCCCTGTACACAGAACTATACTAAAATTAAATCTTAAATTCATTCCAATGAATACATCTCATGGAGGCTGATGTATTTTTGAACCACGAGACATGTTTTTTTTTTTAGCTGAAAATGTCAAACTCATCTTTAATTTCACCGGATGACTTCAGTAACTCTATTGGCAAAGAAATAATCATTAGATTATTAGAAGGATTAATAAATAATAATAATAATAATGCATTGGTTTTATATAGCGCTTTTCTGGACACTCAAAAACGCTTTACATTCCATTATTCATTCCCTCCATACTCGATGGTGGTAAGCTACGTATGTAGCCACAGCTGCCCTGGGGTAGACTGACGGAAGCAAGGCTGCCAATGCTTTGGATAACGTTCAGTTCTGACTTTGTACTCATTATACAAAACTTTGTGGTGCTGATTTAAATGACCAAACAAATTAGTTATGTTGCCTCGTGTGGTGGCAGCAATGGCAGAAACTGCTGACAGAGTTGCTGTTTTTGGTCAACACCATCTTTTCTGTAGCCAAAATATTTTCATACAACTGACTAGGGCTGCACAATAATGGCCAAAATGCTAATTATGATCATTTTAATTAATAATAACATCACATCCATGTTGTGCTACATTCATGGTAATGTACAAATCTGTGTCAAAAATAAGACTTAAAATAATCTTCACCTGAATTTAGAGGATCTCCTAGTGGTAAATATCAATATAACACCTCACTTCCCTAAGAGCTATTTATCAATAGACACTACAATTTACAGATGTTTGCTAAACACCTCACAGGCAGGATACAGTAGAAGCTAGCTAGGCAGATGTGCACAGAGAAGCCTCTAGTCTCCACTCAGTTATTGCAACACAGCAGCTGAGACAGATGTGAGACCAAAAATTACTGAAAAGAGTGAAATTAGGAGTTCTAATGTCAGATTAACTTGAAACCAGGTTCTCTCTACATAGGCTGTTTTCTATGAGCGGGGCATTTTAGATGTAATACAGCAGTAGATCATGTTCAAATATTCCATTTATTGTGTCAGCCTACAACTAATGTGTTAAAGGGCTGTTGCATTTCTTTTTTGCAACCAAATCTTCATTTTCAGTGCCTGAATGTCTAAAAAGTCTGTCTTTTAAATAAGTTAAAAGAAAACTCTGTAAACTATGTTCTGTCAGACAGACATCTCTTGTAAATTAGACATAGAAAATGAGAACCATGAGAGTTTTCTTGTTGTATCAAGTTACAAAGTTGAAACCTGATGTGTTTGAGCTGATGTGACTATTGCAGAAATTTTAATGTTGAGGCTGAACCTATATACTGCACAGCCAAAATAAAATAAAAATTAGAATGGGTCCTCCACCTTGTGGCCCCGGGCTTTTGGAGGTTTAAGTTTCTAGTTGATATGTACAGTAATCAACATGGAAAATCTCTGGCAAAGTAATATTTTGTCAGTCAAAGGAGAACTGTCAGGCTGGAGCCAGCACTTAAATGTATTAATATTACATCTGACAACTGTTTTCTTTACCAGCTGATTGATGAGTTTGAATTTGAATATTTTAGTCACTGAAGTCCAGAATTCATTCACTCATATGTGCTTTGTTGTCTGACCAATGAGGTTACAACCAATGACTGTTTTCATTGTCGATTATTCTGTTGATTTTTTTCTCTTATTATCAATCAATTTGTTGTTTGGTCTAAATAATGTCAGAAAAATGGTGAAAAATGTTGATCCCAAAACCAAAACCAAAGATGACAAATGTCTGGTTTGTTCACAACCCAAAGATGTTCAGTTTACTGTCAGAGAGGAGAAAATAAACCAAAAAATATTCAAATTTAAGAAGCTGCAATCAAAGAATTTAGATTTTCTTTTCCTAAAAAGTTACTAAAACCAATTAATCAATGATCAAAATTGTTCACCATTAATTTAATAGTCAACAACTAAAGAATTAATCGATTATTCGTTGCAGCTCTTAACATGAAGAGCAAAAAAACTAACAAACTGTGACTTAGGAAACTTGGTAATTAGCAAATATTCACATTTGAGAAACTGTTGTTCTGTTTATTGACTAATCAACAAATAATTTCAGCTCGGTAATGCTGGTTGGTTTCTGGGTGTCTGTGGGAAATCATGAAGCTGACATGCATTTTGGGGTCATCAAGTAATTAGATTGTAATTTAATACCTGCAGAACTGTATAAAAGACATTCATTGATTAACTAATGTAGGTTTAACAAACATTAGTATTTTATTTTATTAGTCATTCAGCATTAAAATGCTCTTTCTGGAAACATGTCAGTTTTACATTCAATCTACTGACTGTTACATCAGGAAATGACCTCAGCAAATATCAAAGTCTCTCCATGAGCAGAGCGACGATGTAAAAATCTCTACAGTCTCCTCCTCTTGGAGTGTTAAAGTGTTAAAAGATTTGTCACATTGTCTTTATGCTCAGTCACTTACAATTTAATTAAAACAATTAATGACTCACTTTTCATGTCATTAAATGTTGCTGCTACTTATTACTTCCATTAATTCTGCTATCAAGAAATGTGATTTCATGCAAATCATCGAAACCCTTTTCCGCCTGTTTCCTGGGAAATGAGGACACGTCCCAGAGGAGGACCAGACTACGTGTCGCCTCGTATCAAACTCCAGTAAAAACACACCCAGAACAACCAACCAGGCTCACATCAAACACGCAGCGTCTCTCTCAGAGGAACCTTTTACTTTATTCAATTACCCCGAAACGATGTGACAATAATTTTATTTATCATGCGGCGCTGCAGGGCTGGAGATAACAGGTAACTACCACGGATAAACTGATGACCACTGCATTTTCTATTGATAACACTAATAGGATAAACAACAACACAATAATCAATAAAGTGTTTCAGATGCTTTGATCATTACTTGCATGAAAGAATAGGCAACAATTGAATTAGTTGTTCTAATGAATAATAGATGTAATTTCATTTTCTCCTACAAAAACATTTAATCATATTAAATTAAAAACTAAAGTCTTAATCTTACACCATTTCATGCTAAACTAATCAATTATATGTTATATTTTTAGTGATGTACCAGATATCTATAAATCCAGCAATAAGTTGTGAGTAAATTTGTCAACTTTTGTCTGTGTGTAAGCTTTAGTGAAAGTACTAATTAAGTTTATTATTAGTAGTAGTAGTAGTAAAGACATTAGTAGTGTTTAAATCTGGCTGGGAGACATTATTAGAAATCAGGAAGTCACTGTTGCATCATAAGCTGAAGCATAACTGTTAAAAAAAAGCAGTTTTTAATTAAAAAAAAAAAGGTAAAATATAATTTTCTCTTAAAGCAGGTATGACATTTTCTTCTTACATAGACATACATGTAAAGATATGTGCAGAAAATATGCTTTTATTCACTTTTGATTCTTATACTTTCATGTTTTTAGTTACTTTTTAGTCACAGCTAATTCTTTCTGGAAAGTATTTTGTGAGGTTTGCAATGCATAAATCTCCACTTTATGTCAGAACAAGGCGAAGTTTGAAGTTACGGTGCAGCTGGCTCCAGGTTCAGTCATACTTATTAAATTTAGCATGAGACAAAATAAGAATCACATTTTATTTGACACAAAAACCAAACAACACAGCACAAATTACAGTATATTATAATTGTGATTACATTATGCTATTTAAAAAAAACAATACAATTAGAACTTAAATTTTCTATGAAATGAAAGTAGAGAGAAATAAAAAATAACTACTCTTCCCATGAATGTTTGCTAAAAAAAAAGAAAGAGAAAAACCACAGACTGTTTATAAAGATGGACGTAGCCACTGCGATGTCACCCATCACTGAAGTTTGGAATCCGGTCATTTATGCTCTGAAACTTACGCTGTTTTACTGTCTATTTTACTCTAAATGGGACCAAAAACATCATACTGCATTACAGGAGATCTGAGACTAGAGATTGAGACCATAAACTGATCAATAAAATGTTTACTGAGGTAACAGATGAAGTGAGGAGTAGCCTCATTTTCTCATAGACTTCTATACAGTCAAGACTTCTTTTTGCAACCATAGGAGTCGCCCCCTGCTGGCCATGAGAAAGAATGCAGTTTTAAGTGACTTTTACATTGGATTCCCTTTTCAGACCCAGAGGCTACGTTCATCTTTTATACTCAGTCCATGAGAAAGTCATCTTAGAGCTGCAGAATATAAAACAGAGGTATTCACAAGGCTGACATGTTTCTACACGTAGTCAAACCTCTGGTTCGACTGTCTTCCATCCGCACTCTGAGCTTTGTAGGAGTCGTTGTAGGCGGGCCGAGATCTGGGGTCAGACTTGTACATCGTGTGCTGAGAAGCGGCTTTGTAGGCCATCCCATCGTACCTGAGGAAGAGTTTACATAAATACATGAATCAAAGAAATAACAGCACAAAGCTAAAATTGGAGTTTGAAGTGTTTTCGGCTCCTGGAGTAATTTATAACAGATTCACACCCACCAAAACCTTTACATCCATCTCTGGACATTTTGTCTCTTGAGTTTATTAAATCTCTGAATCTCAAGCAGTTTCTGGGTGTTTTTTTTTGTGCTCCTGACACATTTTCTTGTGTTTTTTCACCGAAATATAAAGTCCTACATCTCTATGTAAACAGCACAACCATGGCTGGAAGTAAAGGGAACTCCAAGATGTCTTCTGTGCTGTATGACACAGTTATAATGCCAGAAATCTTTTTAAAAAAAAGTGAAAATGTGTAATGTATTTAATCATTGATTTTACAATATCTGGAAAAAAGTGCCCAAAAGGTGTTACCAGTGCTGGGAAAAATAGTGGCTCTACATTTAGATATTTTATTACTTACATTTATAATCTGACTCCATATGTTTATCCTATCTGGAGTGCAGAATTTTACAGAATCTGGTGCAAACAGTTCAGTTTTTGTAAATTTAGAAATGAAACATGTGAAACATTAAGTGATTTTGATGAAATATCACAGTTTTAAGCTTAGACTTGGTTACGTTCCCCAGCTGTATGAAATGCCACAGATGAGTAGTTCAGGGACCGTCGGAAAGTTCAAAATCTAGTGATTCTTTCTGATATTACAGTTTCTGGCTGATAAACCAGGCCAAGATAACATGCCTTCCAAACTTGCTGGCAGATTCTGGGATTCAGAGGGTTAAAGTAACAGATAAACAACAAGAATTATATATTCAAAGGGTATTTTACATTGTTGTTTATCTTTGCAAGAAGCTAGAAGCTTTTGTTTCATAGCAGCCAATATACAATATGCATTACAACAGTGTTTTGCATGCAGTGCTCTGGTCTGTTCTCTTTATTAGCTTTCTCATCTTTGCAACTTTACTTTAGGAGGCTGGAGGCTGCTGTCACTGCCAGTCCTGCTAAAGGTGACAAAGGGCAGCTGTTTACCGTTGCTTTCTCTCTGGAACCATTCCACGGCAGGCCAGGCACATCAAGATGCCTCCAATAAGCAAGATAGCTCCACCGATCCAACCCACGAACAGAGCAGGGCCAAACGTGTACCTGAAAGAACACAGAAGTTAAAGTAAAACACTACAAAAAAATGTTTTAGTAGGTAAAACATGCAAATGAAATATTTATCACTATTTTTACAGTACTGGCAACATATGTGAGCATGTGGAAATGTGTTGTAAATGTTGATTCCAGTTTCTTTTTTTTGTAACATAAATAAACAAAGAAGTTCAACTTTTGTTTTTTCTTTTTATGATTTGTGGCATTGTAACAGACATTTTAAGTTCTCTCTACTTCTAGCTGTGCCGTTTCCATAGAAGTCACAACTTGACGTTGCAATAAAAAATGAACCCACAGTGAGGAAAAATGTGAGGTAGTACATCTGACTTGATGTTTACCTTGGAGTCAGAGCTCCTGTTAGTCCACCAACGTTGGCTGATCCATACATGCCAAATCCACTATCGGAATACGTCGTGAACCGAAAACTTTGCACAATCAAGTTAGCAAAGGCTGACACTCCAGCGATGCCACAGACACCTGAAAAACATGCACAGGAATCAGTACAAAATAGTTCAGTAGCAACTTCAGAGCTAAAGACAAAGAACGAAGCTTCATCACACCTGCAAGGACGAACATGATCCCGGCTGTCAGAGTCATCGTGGCTTTGATGTTGTCCTCCATGTTCCCCATTTTTAAGCACTTCAGCGCGAATATGGCGATCAAACATCCGATAGCTCCGAGAACAATGCCGACGATCATCAAGGCCCGGACGGCCTGAAGCAGAGCTGAAAGTCACAAGTTATGCATTTTAGTTTGATCATCTGCTTGTCACAATGATGTAAGGTAACCTAACTAGTCAGATGTGACTGTTATGCTACTTTAAACTCCAGGATATTCCTACAGATGTGCATTACATGCAGAAAAAGAAATACACTGTCTTGTGATTATGACCGGAATACCTCGAGTTATATATGTTAAAATTATTATTTTTATTTGTTAATGCAATATTTGTTAATACATATTTTAGCAGGAAATACTATGCTGTGTGCTTTGAAGTAAAGTTAATACATACAAAGAATAGATTTAATCACCCAACAGTATAGCAGGTAGTTTAAATTAACTCCTCAGCATGATTTATTGATTCTTTGTAAAAACGACTTTGAATTTTGAGACTTAAAGGACACTTAGCTGATAATACTTCTTCCATCAGTGCCACTGCAAACTTGCCACTAGCCTCCTAATTTCATTAAAAAAAGAAAGAAAAGAAAAGTCTCCATATTGTCCTTCATCAGTAACAGGTCAATTGTTAATAAAAAATGTCACTGAAGATATTGTCTGACTTAAGGAAACAAGAGATATCCTCATTAAAAAAAACTGAACTTGCTTTTCTTACAAGTGATCTCTGATATGAAAGCAAAACTAATTACAGAGTTTCTCATCTTAACTGAGTTCATGTTTCACACAAAAGCAGTTCAAGGTGCTTTACAGGATGAGAAATCCAAAAAGCAAAGCAAAAAGGTGCATAAATGTTCACACAAATGCATTAAATATACATAATTTCACACACATAAACATGAGAAGAACTTCGCTAAGGCACAAATGAAATACTTCTGAAACTGTGGGGTCAAAATCTCCAGCAATAATAAATAATATTAGTTTTACTGATGCACGTGTCAAGAATCGACTTTGAAAGAGGCTTAGAGGGCTCAACACTCACGGCATTCACTTTCAATTAAAGTAAAAAAAAATTAAGAAAAAAGCACATTGCAGCAGTGATTTAAAAACTTAGAACTCAAAGCACCATGTGGTGAAACATATTGAACTAAATCTTACAGTGTCCTGAGATATTGTACCTGTATTATTCTAGATTTAAGCCTTTAAGACCTTATATACAATATGCTCTACACTACATTCAGCTGTTAAGTACAGAGTGTGGAAATGTACTTTACATTGTGTGACACTCTGGTAAAGCTTGTGCTTGCTCAGCTAAGCTTTGGATGTCTCATCAAATTTCCATTTGATTCCGGAGAGACACCATCTTTTCTGCAGTCGACTGCATTTTTGCGCGAGGAGAAGGGGGAAGGTGGGGGGCTGGATATGGAGAAAATCTGCCCTAAAACCTCCCAAATATTCTAAAGTACCTTCCAGGGTCCTTTGGAAAATGTTCTCCTTAATCCGACATGTGGAGAAATGTTTGATAAATGTCTTTTTCCTCTCTGAGTGTAATTCTCTTACCTGGCAGTCCCAGTATGGTAAAATAAGGCCTGCACGATGTGGTGCCGTATGAAGTCCCTACACAGGACTTCCACAAACCAGAATAGGTGTAAACATCTGTTACTACTGTAAAAGATCGGTCCTGTAAGCTCCACATGTCCATGGCAGTTGCAGCTGATATTAAAAATTGGCCCAACGCGGACAACATGAATCCTATTAACTGAATCATTGAGGCAGCCATTTTAGATGTCCCGCTCAAACTAAGTCATGAAATGGCAGCGCTGGTGCTGCTGCTTTTTGTTATGTAGCTATGCGTCAACATGGAACTGACCTTATCAGGTGTTTACCTAAAACTTTCTTCCCGGTTTCGGGAGACTGTGGTGATGAAAATTCCCCCTCCTTCGTAAGAGAGGGTGTGGTCTGACGGAACATTATTTTCCATCATTATACGGAAACACAGGCCTCACAAGATTCAAGGTATCGTTTTCTCAGTCCATTAACCTTCTGAACTGCTGGTGGGTTTGAAAAGGAAGGTGTTTTTAAAAAAAAATAAAAAAAATGATACCATTTATCAGCCAGAAATTGTAAAAACAGGAAGAATCATCAGAGTTTCAACTTTCCTACAGTCCTTGAACTACTCTTTTGGGGTGTGCCGATTCTTCAAGAAAAATAACCAAATCTATGCTTAAAATCAGGACAGTTCATCAAAATCACTTCATTCTACACGTCTCATTTAAAATGAGCCAAAAACTAACCATTTGCTTTAACAGCATTTTGTAAAAAATGTCTTCAGGTACTTTTCAGCTGAACTGCAGGCTGTGTTTACACACAGCAGATAAAAGACAAGTACGGAAACACATTAAAATGTAAAATATGTTCTACACGTTGATTACATTTAAATTTTTTTTCTTTTTTATGATTTATGGCATTATAACCGTGTCATACTGCACAAAAGACATTTTCAGGTTCTCTCAGTTGTTAGTCCTGGTTTTGCTGTTTCCATGGAGTTGCAGGACTTTATATTGCAGTGGAAAATGAGCTCACAGTGAGCAAAAAAGTGGCAGAAGTCAAAAACGCACAGAAACAGCTTGGGGTTCAGAGAGCTCATTTTTAAGCAACTTGACCATCAAACTGCTTATCAGAAACTGGAGCCAACAACTCAAGTGATTCATAAAGTACTTTCCTCTCATTCATCTCAATTTGTGCTACCAATACTAAATAAAAACGCACCTGGCAGGCCCAGAATGGTGAAATACGGTCGGCACTCTGTGAAGCCGGAGCTCTGCCGAACACAGGACCTCCACAGGCCCGAGTACGAGTACACAGCCGTCACAACGTTGTCAAAGAGGTCTTCTGTGGCCCATTGGTCCATCCCAGTCGCTGCAATTATTCCTGCTACTCCTATCAAACTCAGGACGAAGCCCATCACCTGACACAGGGTGGCTGCCATGCTGATGTCTTTTCTCTGCTGCTGGAATCAACTGTGGTTCTGCCCGTCCTCAGTACCGCGGCTCACTGTTTGAATATGATATCAGCAGGTGTGAAGTCAAAAAGGACTTCAGCAGTGACCCCGTCTGTTTGCACACAACCCAGCTCTGTACAGAAGAAGTTGGGTGGAGCGAATCAGTATCAGGGAAATATGATTAATGCTGCCTTCTAATGCTGGTTGGTAAAGAGTGGGTATGATGTGGTCCCTGACTTTTGTTCAGAGGGAGCACGAGTGACCTACATCTCAATACTAGACGCAAGCTGTGTTTCCATATAATTGTTAAGCAAATTTTTGAATTTTTTCAAAAAATAAGAAAAGAGAAAATTCTGTTTTGGTTTGTTTCCATTAACTGCTTTGGACAAAAGTTTGGACTAAGCTACATAGTGACACCAGAAGGTGATGTTATGGGCTACATGGATGTAACAGACAGAGCAGAAAAAGCCAAAAACAAAACCAGATCGCCAATAAAACTTTGTCCATCTACAAGAGAAAAATAGAGAGAGGTCTTCAGGAATTCTGTTCAATTGAGCAAGTTAAAATGATTCTTTCATGCCCGCTGATATCAGCCGTGTTTACGTGAAACAGCTGATCAGCCATGTGACTACATCAGAGCTTATTAAGAAAAGTTTCTATCTCCCATAAAGCTCATTAACTCTTTATAGAAAAAGTCTTCTTTTTCATGTTTTTCCATTTCCATTAAGCTCTTCTAAAGTGATACTTAACACACATTAAAATACATTAGCTACAGACATCACAGCAGCCACTGCTATTAAATAAAAATGTTCTGGATTACATGTTGTTGTGCCCCTTTTTTGGTTCAACTGACCATGACTGTATAACTCCTGGTTTCAGTCCTGGTCTGAATGGATTGTTACATCGTCTTTAGCTTTAAATGTAGCTGAGCTGCTGCTGTCCATGCCCCCTTCAGGAAGAAGACCTTCTCTGCAAAACAGTTAGCAGCAGACGTGAAGGGAAATCTCACTGAGTTCAGAGCACTGACGCTGCTTTTTAACTCAGGGTTAGGGTTATGGGTGTTTTTGTCAGATGACGTCACGGTTATAAAATCAGTATCTTGGCGGTACAAAGTGGCAGATTGGAAATGGCTCTGAAGTGACTGCTGGTTAACACACAGTCTTAATGGATCATGTTTCAGTCACTATTGTATACATGTAGGATTGTCTGACAACAAAACCAGAAAAATAAGTAAATGAGAACAACTTCATTGGGAATTTGACGGCATTAAAATAGACTATATTTGAGCACAGAAGGCAAGAGAGAAAGTAAACACACACTGGCTGAGTTTCACTGAGGCACCACAGGTAACTAAAACACAGTAACCCATCCAGGCCTTGTTTATTGGTTTCAAATTGCTGTTAAATTTCCCACAATCTCTGAATGCCCCTCAGCTTTACAGTTTCCACAGAGCTGACATGTGGGCATATAATCAAAGCTAATGGTAATGTTAGCCACATTAGCTTCACAGCGGGATAACACTAAGAATTTTGCTATCTTTGTGGGGACATTGCAATCAAAATGAATTAGTTCCTGAGATGCTGGGAGTGCATGTAGACTCTTGTGTTCACTCTTGCAGCCAATAGCTGGTTGTGGTTTGGTTGTGCCAATAATATTGTAGGGTTTAATCTAGTATTTAAACTTTGTCGGTAAATGTAAATCTTATTTTTCTATTGGAAAGCATTTTGGCTCAATGACAGTCATTGTTTTAAATGTAATATATATAGATAAAAGTGACTTGACTTGACAAAATTAAATAATTATATAACAATGCATCCTGACTGAGGCCATATCCTGATGATGGGAAGCCTGGTTTGTGTCACTACCAGGTAGAATAACTAAGAGATGCAAAAAAGCTTCTTCACTTGCTGCTGATCATTGCTGGCACATAGAGCGCTCCACAGTGTCGATTCATTCTGTACAGTTCTCAGGATAAAAACAGAAAGTGAAGAGTAACAGCCTTCCTGAAATAAAGCATTAAAATGTGACTGCACCCACAGCAGTTTGGCTTTTATCAGCTCAGATGATTACTATTAACACGACACTTTCAGGATTTATTCTTCACTAACTGTTTCTTCGACTTATAAAAATGGCTTCATTATAAAAGCACAACACTTGCAGATTAAATATTGTTCTATGCCTCTGCCAGGCGGTTAAACGATACCAGATGACAGCGTTGTTGGGGAGGGCACTCCGTATCGTTGTGGCACCAGCAGCCAGTCATGCTAAAGTAAATACTGATATGATTGTAGTGAACTGAAACCAATTTGCCTGCGGCTGATATGTCGAGGAGAACATGAGAGACACCAGGACTGAATCGAAACTGGGCTGAGGCCTTGTTCAGAATAAAACAGTTGGTGCTCCTCAGTATTTACATTTATTATAAACACACAGACCTTTGCTAAACTCAATAGGCATTGTCAAGTGTATCGATGTGTTTAAACTTGTGTTGAAGTTTTAGGTATTTTCCCACTACTAACACATAAATTATTCACTTTTTAACATTTTCAGTGGACATTAAAAATGGTAATTGTCAAGGTATTGTATAGTAATTTCAAAATTGTAAAATTTTTCAAAAAGATAGATATTAGTACAAGCTTACTTCTATTAATTTCTTAAACTGTAAGCACATTTTCAGTTTTTACTCTAATAATAATAATAAATAAACACTGAGACGACTATGAGGAAAATGTACATGAGCCAAAGAAAGAGGGGAAAGGGTTTATAAAACACATATTTAAAGAAACGTGGGGCCTCTCAGGTCACCCTACACAAGAAATCACTGATAAAAGTATTATGAGAGCAGTTCTAATGACCCACCCTGTGAAACATGTAGTATTTTCTCACACAGGTGACCTGATTTGATCGCTGTCTGCTACGTGCTGCACTAATGATTTTTGCTGTCTGCTGTGCAAAGCCATTTGTCCCCCAGCAGGCTGAACCTTAAGCAAACAGCTTTTCCAGCATCTGAAGGAGCCACTGTTTACTTATCATGAGCTGCCCATTGAAATGCTCATGAAAAGAGAAGCTACTTCACTTGTTGTAGAGATGTTTGTTCTGCCGTGAATTACACACTGAAAAACTGTAAATCAGTGCTGAGTATGTATCCATACGTGGGTGCCTGCCACTATTATCTTATTTATATATATATATATTCTCTACAATAAGGCAGCACAACAAGCTGTGAGCATTAACATATCATCACCTGAGAAAATCTAAATCAAAGAAGCAAGCATAGACTTATTTTCATTGTGATTTTTTCTGATTGACTACGATACCTGGTTACAATACATGCAATGTTAGCACATCATACCTAAAATATCTATCCTCAGCCAGTGTGTGACAGTGCTGCTTTGTTTTGAGGTAGTGGGGCATGATTCCACAGTGTGGAAGGCAACAACCTAAAGACAACATTTGGGCTCAAAACAAAGTTGCTTTGATGTTTTACTAAGAACCATAAATGTCAGATTCATGGTGGCGATGGATTAAAAGCCACCGAAGTTAGAAAGATTCATCCTCTGGAGGTAGTAAATACATAAATACAAAAGTGTCCCTCCTGTAGTGGCTACTGTTAACATGGCAAAAAGTTATTTACTTGAGCAGTTTTAAACTTTATAGAGTGTTGCTAATTTCATTACCATGAAATTCCATTCTATCACTTTAGCAAAGTTAAATCTGGCAATTCTTTCTGTTTTTACCGTTTGTAGCTGATAAAAGATGTATTTTTGAATATCTTTTTTTTAAGCAACATGAATTTCAAACCTGCCGTTGGCTTTTGGATTTTACACGGTTAACGGACTGTGAGGAACAATATATCAGATCTTTGGAAACTGTGTTTCTGTATACTGATGGACAAATAATTGTTGAAAGGTCAGTCCACTCCCTCTGTTTGTTAAATTCTTGTTAGCACAGTTTACCGAAACCAGGAAGAAAATTTTAGGTAAACATCTGATAAGGTCTGTTTCATGTTGACGCATACAAACCAATCGACAATCAATTAATTCTCTGACAACTATTAATGGCTGTTGTTGCTGTGGCTAAAATATTTACTGGGACACCTCTTAAACTGTAACAGTGACTAAGACTGCAAGTGACAAATACTTTGATAGAGGAATAATCTCTTTATTATTGAAACATATAATCAACTATTTGGATTATGTGTTGCACAATTACTAAATTGCTCTTATTGAGCTTTAAAATTTAGCTAGAGGTTGTTTTAGGCGTGTGCTAACTAACAATAAAGGTTTAATCTAGTAGTACTTATATGCAACAGGGTCACCAGCCCATGGATGTAGCAGCCAGCAGATCACACTACTACATCCAAGTGTCGTTTCTACAGAGGGCGGCAAAAGACTGATGGCAGCATTAAGGTAAACTCCAATAGTAACTGAGATAACGAAGGTGTTCACTGACTGAATTTCGAATCGCACTGTCTGATTGTAATTGTAGTGAACTTGGTACATATCTCTGAGATTGTGGTCCATTTATATAATCACATCAGGTGGTGAGAGATTTCACTCCAATAAGTGGTAAAGTTTTCATGTCAGAGCATTCAGCATTAGTACAAAAACACACATGAAGACTGCACCATCTATCTATCCATCCATTCATCCATTTTCCTTCTCTTATCCAGGGTCGGGTCTTGGCTAAGCGAGCCATTCCAGATGTCCCCTCCCCAGAAATGTTTTCCAGTTCCTCCTGGGGGATCTCGATGTGTTCCCAGGCCAGATGAGATATGTAATCCCTCCAGTGACTTCCTGGTCTACCCTGCGGTTTCTCCAGTTGGATGTTCCTGGAAAACCTCAAAATTAAGGCACCATGGAGGCATCCCACTCAGATGCCCAAATCACCTCAGTTGTCTCCTTTCAACCCAAAGGAGCTGCAACTCTACCACCAGCTAATGCACAGTAAAATTTGGTGGCGACTAATTTGGTCATTGGTTTTTGTTGATTGTTTGTTGCACCCCTACTTCTCACTGATGCAGTCCCACAAACAGTGTGTTGTATAGCAAAGCATGCCGCACAATCTTCTGCTGTCCTTTTCTCTGAGTTTTGTTAAAAAAGGAAAAAAAAAAAAGTTTGGGCGACAGACCTTGAAAGAAAATTTCCCCACCAACTTCTATTTTGAACTCCAGTCAAGAGCTCCATTACCACTCAGGCTACAATAAGAAAACACTAGAAAGAGATGTGGTGAAATGATGAAAGGCTGTCTCAGAAAATGGTAGAAAAATGGCCCATTTAGTTTCTTCCACCTTTTGGGAGTCTAAATGGATTTTTATTCAGTAATCAGTGCACTGCCGCCTGACGGACACTAGAGGGCAGAGCGAGTGCAGAGAACACAGGCAGCGGTCGCAGCAGGGAGCAAACTTGCTGGGAGTGTGATAAGGAGGCCTTTCACGTTAACAGGGCCTGCAGTGAATGTGCTGCTTCTCTGAGGGCATCAGGAACTTCGACAAAATATGAGCAGGTCAGGAGGAGGACAATCAGGACTTCAGTGCCTTTTCCCTCCTGTGAATATTGCTGCATATGAGCAAAACCAGGATGAATTAACAGTGTTATAACATGTGATTTGGGGGGGGGGGAAACAGGTTTAATGTGAGCCAGAAGGCAGCCACAGTGGTTTAGCTGTCACACCGTCACCCACAACAATGTACGCTACCTGGGCAGCTGGGGAGACGAACGCAGCCCCCACAAATCTGCTACATTTGAAGAATGAGAGAAAACTTCAAAAATCCCTGAGCAATTAACCAATCACAGTCCAGCAGGACAGTGTGACAGAGTGCACACATCATTGGTCGACAGGCTCGCATCCGTTATGCTTTCAGTGGGGCGAGATCTAAATTAGAGAGCCAATTAACTCTGCTAATAGCCCTCTCCTATTTAATCTGGAAGACAATGGGGATTGAAGAAGAAGCTTTTACAATATCCTCTTTCTGCCACGATTCTGAGGGTCTGCGTTTGCCTCCTTGTTTTCACTTCAATTAGCCCAGTGCTTTCTATGATTAAGTACCTATAATTATTTTTCAATTAAGGCTTTGATCTGGTGTGTACTGTATACAGCTCCTTAGCGTGCCTGGAAGAATGAGGATGAAACAGTAAATTTGTTCCCTTCTGTGTCGTGTTGATGAGGGTGCAAGTGAGATTAAGCTTGCAGAGCTGCTGGGAGAGCGGCTGCAGCCACAGAACTTGATCAAGATTCTTTCCAGCATTAAACTTTTTTTTATTCTTTAGCTTCTCCTGCAATCATAGAGCTGTGTACTGTGTCAATACTGGTTATAGTAGACGCAAGATATTTACATTTGTTTGTTTCTGTGCTGTATTTACAGTGGAAAAGAGACTGAATCCAATATACGCAGAAGTATGGCTGCACGATATTGGAAAAAGTGACATTGCAATATTTTGTTCATCTGTAATAAAAACTGCAATATGAAAACATACAGGAATTTTTACCAGATGAGTTGAAAATCTATTACGATTGGGGGGATTTTGTTGAAAAGTGCATCTGCATTGGAAATAAAAAATTAGTTTACTTTTTACTGTGAAGACTTTTTTAGTGTGAATCATTTGAAACCTTGCCCATAACACTGACAAAGGCATCTGAACTAGTTATTTATTTGCTTTGGATGACATTCAGATCTGGCTTTGCACTCATACAGAGCTTTGTGGTTCAGATTTTAATGGTCAAACAGTTTTATTGGTACCTTTTATTGGTCAGCATCATCTTTTCTGTAGCTGAAATATTAACCTTGTGATCGGCCAATTCATCAAAAATGAAAAATGATTTTAGGACACAACATTTTTATTGCATTGAACATCTGCTAGACACTAAAATGATCTAAGTCTATTATTAATGGACTCTACAATTTACCAATATTCCTTAAACACCTCACATGGCTACAATAGAAGCTAGCTAGGCCCCTGTGCACAGAGAAGCCTCTAGTCTCCACTCTGCACTCTGTTACCGCAGTGCAACAGCTCAGACAGCTCTGTGACCAAACTTTCTGACTTCTTAGATTTGAAATAACCACAAGTAAATATTTTTTCTTAGAAACTGATTTTTGGGTTTCTCGGTTGCACTAAAAAAGTTGAGGTACCAACTTTGCCCACATCTGGGAAAGACGTGACACAATAATGTGTTACAATGTAATGCTACATACCAACAGTATATAGCAGTTAGCTAAATGGTAGCATCGGCACTGGTCACCACCTGGAGTATCTCCTAAACGGGCCTGGGTCTGGTGAACGTGGCAGTGCTGTTTGGATTGTGTAGGAGCAGTGTGAACTGGCACTAGGGGGGGTAACTCTGGGACGCCAGAGTTCACCGCCTAGCCTCCTGGAGGTGTCGTGGGACTAAGTAGGCGAAACACCGTTGAAGGGAGGTTTCCACCTGATGACCCCCAGAGACGTGTTAGGAATCACTGCTCACTGGTAGGTATAGTGACAGATTAGGGATCCTAGGTCCTTGATTGAGTATGAATCCTTGTGTCTTGTGTTTAAATTAACTTATGTGCTATGTACACACTATCAAAGGATTCTGTAAGTATAGTATTGTGATTATTAATAGTGGTTGGTATGCAAATGAACATGAGAAGATGCTCTATGAAACTCAATTAAATTCATGCTGTTGGATTCAGTACAACTTTAATTATCCCAGTGGAGGCAATTGTATGCACCAGCTTTACATACGTGTCAAAGAGCAATATAAAAAAAACACAAAACTACAAGCAATCACAAGCACAAGCGTGAAATGCATTGATGGATTAGTGAGAGCAGTTTTTCAGTCAAAACAGTCAGGTTTTGTTTTCCGAGGGAGTTTTGAAGCTCTCTCACCATCAGTTTTTTTTAGCAGCTATGAAAAATGCCTCCATTTCCTTCATGCATTGCACTGTGAAAGAATACTATCCATCAACAGCTCATTCATAAATTAAAGTTGTTTTTTTTTATGAATATTGACTTCTGAGTAGGCCTGCATGATGTATTGTTTCAGCATCCACAGTGTGATGTGTACAGTAGTCATATTGCAGTAAGTGCAATGTGAAGTAAGGCAAATTAACTTAAATTCATTCAACTTTTTTAGTTGCTCGATACAAAAATAACACAATAACTGAGTTTGGTGAATAGCTAAATATGAGTAAATATGACATTAGTATTATTAGACCTTATTTCACTCTTTTCGAAGTTATTGTTGGTCTCACACCTGTTTGAGCTGCTGCAGTAACTGAGTGGAGACTAGAGGCATCTCTGTGCACAACCGCTTAGCTAGCTTCTATTGTAGCCTGCATGCAAGGTGTTTTGGGAACATCATGAACCACAGTGTCTATTGATAAGCAGATTTTCAGCATATATATATCTAGCCTGTAGGAGATGCTCTGAATTCAAGTGAAGATTATTTTAAGTCATACATTGATACAGATTTGTACATTAGCAGGAATGTAGCACAACATAAAGGAGTGCTCTGTTTGTTTAAATGTGAATAAAGTGAAGTGCACTAAAAATATTGTCTCGAAAATCATTAAATAATAGTGCTAAATATTTGTGATCTCTGTATATATCAAAATAATCGTGATCATCATTTTGGCCATCATGCAGGATCACTCAATTGTATGGAAACATTTTGGCTACAGAAAGGATGATGCTGATCAAAACAGGGACTCTGTCAGCAGTGTCTTGTAATTGTTGCCATGACACAAGGCAATACAACTAATTTGTTTGACCATTTAAATCAGGACCACAAAGCTCTGTATGACGACTGCAAATGTCAGATCTGAATGTCATCCAAAGCAAAAACTATTCTGGATGCTTTTACCAGTGTTACACAATATGAAAAAGGTTCCAAATGGTTTGCACTCAAAAATGTCTTCACAATAGGAAGTAATTAGTCCGCTTTTTAAAATTATTTAGTATTTTCTGTGCAGATGAACTCCTTTACAAAATCACCCCAATCATCACTCTAGAATGACTAATACCTTCCAAAGAGAGTTATTCAAGTCATCTGTTAAACTACATTTTTTCATACAGCAGTATATATTGTAGACAAAATATCCATATGGTTCTCCAGTATTGTGCAGCGCTAGAATAAAGTCACATAAATACCTCCAGGTGAAGTGAAGTTTGACATTTTCTGGGAGGTAAAGATCAGTGAAGATGTCAGTAAAACAAACAAAACAAGCAAAAGTGCTTGATCCTCTCACGCGCGACAAGGTACTTAATAACACTTATTATAATTCCTCTGTTTACCTGTAGCTACCTGACCTGGGAGGTAGATCAAAAGCAGCTGGGTAAAATGACAGTCTGGGTTAATTATCTGTAAAGCTGCAGGGATTAGAAGCATTCACAGTAAAATGCAACCCCCAGGGTGGTGGAGAGGTAAAACATGTATCTAGAGGGAGAACTCAGTGGTAAACGGCTGTGCTGGAAGTATGAAGTCGAACATGATTTTACAGATGCTAAAGTAACTAGGGTAACCATAATGGCTGATAAATTTCCTTTTATGATTTATTATAAAGCTGCCCCGCAAAGCCAAAAAGCAGTACTCTATGCTTTTTTTTTCAAGGAAAACACTTCTAAATATATAACTTTGACACACAGAGATAGGTATTTGGGGTAAAATCAACCACCAGAGAGGGACTTTAAGACAAAAACCTTTCTTCTAGATATTTG
>OMNN01097749.1:23802-37487 GCA_900302755.1 Chromis chromis
TGTTTTGTCAAAATTCATACTGGTGACTTAGCAAAGTAACTTTAGGTAGCTAAAGAATCCTTAATTTTAGACGTTCTTAAATCCCTAGGATAGGAAAATGATTTGCTTTACATTTAATTAAGGCAATAGAGAAGAGCATAGCATGTCCCATTTCAGGGTTTAATGTAACCTGGACCTTTGTGCTTCTGGTCAGTTAACTTTCACTACTTTTCTTAACGTATTTAAATCTTTATCATCTTTGTTTTTTGATTAATGAGCTGTGTGTCTCAGGATCCAACCTTATGTTATCTTAATAACTGTCCTGTTGCCTAAAGCATTCCACCATTTTGAAACATGCAACTACCTCACTAAAAGTGTTATCTTGGCTTGGGAAAATGTCCACACAGCCAGGTTAGTTGCAACATGGTGTGCCAACTAAGCAACCCAAAGTGTAGAACGTTATTTAAATAAAAACACTTGATTCATCAGACTGAGCCACGTTGGACTTTTGCCTCCAAACTAGTTATTTAGATTTTATTCATGTGTTTCTCATTGTTGCCTTGGTATCAAAATTATTCCTGTGTACCTTGATGAACAGGCTAAAGTAGTTTAATTAAAAGTAAGATGCTTAAATTCAAAGTAAAGCTTGTTTCTGCTGGTCTTCATTAAAAATAGGTCATTAGAATTGATAAATACTTATTGATATTGAGTGAAACATTTTACCACGATACATTTTTCAGACATATTAATCACCCATAATATGCACTCAAAAAAATGCATTCATTGCATTTTTGAGCTTGTAAGTCTCTTTTTGGACTCATATTTAGGCCTACTTCCTGTGTTTCCAACTTCTCTCCTCGCCAACAGACGATGAGAAAACTGAAATCCACAGAGAGGCCACTAATTAACTCCTTTACTGTAATTAAAACACTAAAGTCTCTAAAGGGTGTCAGGCTCCTAATGAGTTGTGACATTTTCGAGGCTCTGCGTACCCAAAACTGTACTGTCACCACCACTACCTATATGCACAGTGCAAAGGAAGCGTTCACAGCTGGGCTAGGATGGAAAAAAATAATAAAAAAAGGAAAGGAGAGGTGAAGAAAGAGGAAGGATGGGATGCTTTCATTGCCCTAGAATGGTAGAGAGAGGAGGAAATAATGAAATATCAGGGCTTTGTGAAAAATAGAAAAATAAAAATGGGAGGTGCAGGTAGCGAGGAGGAGGGGGGAGGCAGGAATTGTGTCTGAAACATTTTGTATGACCTCCTCCCTCGCCCATCCATCAGGCAGGCTGGCTCATTATTCTAACTAGCCAGTTCTTTTCTTCTGTTGCGGGACACCATCAGCTGCAATCTGCATGCCAATTATCGGCCAGACCCCCTGATACCCCTGCATGGAAAATGATCTGTCAAGGAAAAAAAAAAAGCAAAAAAAAAAAAGCGAGAAGGCTTGTGCACTGTAGCCCCAATCTCTCCACCCGCACCCCCACCTCCCCCATCTCCCTCCTTTTTACACTCCATTCCTCTCTCTCTCCGCTTTCCTGTACAGCAGTGACAGGGCTTCCTAGAAAATTAATCTATGGAAAGAGAAGAAAAAAATTATAAATGTAGCTATTCTCCCACTCCGGCCGCTCAGTTCTCTGGGCTCCGGAGGGCAGGGGAAGTGGAGTTTGTGATAATTGCCAGGGAGAGGGGGGCGATAACAAAGGGACACTCTTCCCCTGAATGTTACAATAAGGGCAAGAGGAGCGGTCATGAAGCAACCGTCATGCTTTCTGCGCTCCCAGGTATGCTCCCTTTTTTCCCTTTCATTCCCATCTATTTCATCATCAAATTACAGATGAGATGAGCTGCCATTTCTGATCACTCTCTTGATCTCTTAACTGTGCCGGATAGGCAGAACCGGGCATAAAGAAATTTGATGTCAATGGGCCATCTGGTAATCACTATAACCAAGTGAACTGTGGCTCCCGATCATAAACAAAGCAGGATTACATTTGGGTTTTGTTAAACCCACCCCCTAAAGGTGTTGCTGCCACACGTGTCACCTTTATGTTCTTACACTGTATGTCCTGTACAAAGGTAGCAGTGGTTGATTTACACACACAATTTGTGGATTCTTGATTTAAGACATTTCAAATGTCTAATGGACAACTGCACATTTTCCATCAATGCAATACCATTAGACCTGAGTTTTAATACAATAGCGATAGACACTTCATCGAAAGGAAGAAGAATATTGCTTGATAGTCTCACTGAAATGAATCAGATGCAAACCTCACTGAAAACACAACGAAATCTAAAAGTTGCATGAATAAACTTCAAGCATGTCTGGATCATAAACAGTCTCCCATACCTCTTATTAATGAAGCCTCTTTGCCCTCTGTCGCTCTAACTCTGTGCAGATCTCTTGTTGTGTGCTGGTTCATGGCCAACTGGGCATGTCATCGCCTCTGTACGTAGACTTTATTCACAAAACTCAGAGTTTGTTGGCATGCATGCTCCACATGTGCACAGCGAAATGAGCGAGAAACAAGAGAGACACTGAAAAGGAAGATTTGTTTGCAAAAAGAAACACAACACCAGCTGTGTGTAGCTGTCGGCTACCAAAAGGATGATGGTGATGAACACTTTGTCAGCAGTGTCTTGCAATTGTTGCCACTACATGAGGCAACACAACTAATTAGTTTGACCATTTAAATCAACACCACAAAGCTCTGTATGCCCTCCAAAGCAAAAAACGATTTTGGGTGCGTTTACCAGAGTTACACCATATAAGAAAGGACAGAATCACTGATGTGATACCTTCTCATCTCACGAAAGACATAATACCAATTAACGCAGTTACCAAAGAGGGGTTTAAAAACATGATCCAATTTCTTGATAATCAGTATGTGACACCATCGCACATCGTTTTTTCTCAAGCTGCACATTACACAGCTGTATGACAAATAAAGGCACCAGTTGAAACAGAGCTGCTACAGTGGAATATTATGCAGCTACAGCCGACTTGTGGTCCAGCTGGACAAAAGAGTCATAAGTCTGACCGTCTACTTTATCAATGAGGAAAAAGAACATCTAACTGGAACTGCATTCAAACTTTCCCAGGAGATCATCGCAGTGAGGATGAGAGAAGCAATGAGGCCATGATGAGAGACATTAAGTCAGCATAACAACAATGTGGTTTACATGGTGAAGGCTGCAGTGCTTTGACCACAGACTGCATCTTACAGTTGTCAGTTTATACCCATGCTATATTTACTAAACTGTTTTTCCATATTGCAAAATAGCAAACAGGGTTACTATTTTTTACTCTCATAAATACTTCCATCTCCATAAAAAACAAAACAAATCTGTCGACAAAACCACCGTGTTGCAAAGTATCTTTGTGTTGAGAATGCAAAAACCATTACAAGCGCTAACAAGCTTGGCAGGTTAGTCTACATCAACGATACATCAAATACTGCAGAAGAATATTCTGTCAATTCATAATTTCTGCAGATTTTAAACTGTAGATGTGAACTAAGTAGTATTGGACACAGCAGACATAAAAGGTTTAGCGTGACGGTGAAGTGATGCAGCAATGCCAAGTTAAGTTGTGCATCAACAGATAGTTTTTAAAAATCTTCATTTAAGAAGCCAGTTGAAAAACTCTTCATTTGAAATGAGCTAAAATGCCTTTAGAGTGGGGATGAGATGCCTGAATGTAAAGAAAAAGGTTCATTTTGCAAAACATTTGTATCTGTGTGGACAAGGCCTAATGTAATCAAGTCAATTATGTGCTCTTTGGCCTTTAAAGTAATAATAAAATTAGCTGAACATGCTAACAATTATGATTAACACACTGTGTAAAACTGTTAAATTGTTGAGTATCATTCTTCCTTCGGCCCATGCACATTGCTTGCACATGTGAAGAAATCCTCAAACAGTGAAGAGTCTCGGTTACTCAAGTAAGACTGTCCAGAGAAGGGGTTTATTTAGCTAATGGTCAATTCAGTTTTAATGAAGACTCCTCGTTCCAGCTACTTTTTGTGACGTGATGAGGCAAATCGTGACTTCTGAATGGATCAAGTGATCCAACAAAGGGACATAATCATGACAACACAAAGTTTGCCGTCTAGTCTTAAAGCCAAATCCCTGTTGTCCCTTCCTTACGAGATGAGGCAATGAATCTGTGAGAATGACAGCCGAGGAGAAAAAAAACACAAAGCCAACCTGATCCTGATTTCGAGCACTGAAGCCAGCAGAGGAACAGTCACTCGGCAGAAGCAGCGGAGAATTGGGTTTGCTCTGTTTGCCTTTGTGGTGCATGTGTGTGAGCTTTGATTAAAGACAGAAGATTCTTTAAGCACATTAGGGCCATTTTGTCCAATTGTTTCACGCCCTCTTCCATATCCACCCGCACAAAAGATACAGACTGCAGCACAAAGCGATGCTCACCCTCTTTACTCTGCTCTATCACACTGAGCAGGCCCGGTGCAGGCACAAACAGCCGAGGACCAGAGGAATTATGCTCTTGTGCAGTACTCGTCGCAGCAGAAGCCTCAGTGTAATGTCTTATCACTTTAAGGGCAGATGAAGTATTGACACACAAAGGCAAAGGAAACAAAAGGTACCATGTAGTCTCATGTTTGGAGCCTAAAAATGTGATATTTCTGAGTAACACTCACTAATCAGACATGTATATCTGATTAGGAACTCTCACAAGAACAGCTCTAATATCCTGGTAATACACTGGTTTGCAGCTGAACTGATAGGGTCAGTTATTCTATAGCCTGCAGTGCACTTGTGTAAAATATGTGCAGCATTAAACTAACAGCACATGCATTTCATTTGCAATCATGCCCTAAATTCAAAATCTTGGGGTCTGACGCGGAAATGCAGCGAACAAAACTGCATTTCAATATTCACAGAGAAGCGGAAAAATGACTCTGTTAGCATACTCAGTGAGAGAGCTGAACCCAGGCCAGCCAGCCACCATACCCTAGAGTAATAATTAAGAATCCTGTCGCCGAGTTGTCAGTAGTCAATTACACCTCCTGTTCATTCGGGCGCACGATCTGACTGCAAGCAAAACGAAGACACTGGAGCTGTCATCAGAGATGGAGAAAGAAGGAAAATGACTGAAATGAAGATTACTGTGGAGTGGGGATTTTGAGCAGGGTTTAACAGTCTCTGTCAGGAGGTGAGTGCTGAATGCGAGTGACCAAACGCCCTCCCAAACATGAAACCATTATTGCCGATTACACAGAACGGGGACTTTGGTGGTGCATTAATTGAAGCTTTGGCTCGCATCAGTTTCCAATTACTTTTATGCTAGCCTACGGTTAATGCGGTGACAATGGATGGTAAGAAGGCGCTCCACAGACGGAGGACTTGGTATGAAATGAGGGAGGTTCTTGTTGTCGCTGAGCGTGAATATAGGCAGATGTGAGAGGAGGAAAGACTGCAGTGCAGCTCCTTTGCTGACGGCCATGAGAATATTCAACATACAGCTGGTTTAGGCCAAACACCGACAGCTAAATACAGTTGGAGCTGAAGATGAAGCCCACTATCCTACAAAGAATTTTAAGTTCCCAGTTAGACTAGCAAAGATTTACACATCACTAAATTAAACCTCTTAACCGCAAAACCTGCCGACGGGATTTGAAAGACATGTTTTTTTTCTTTTTTTTAATCAGCAAAATGAAACAATTGTTGGATTCTTGACTTTCCAATGGTCTTTTGACTACTCAATTGTGACGTGGGGTTCCATCGTAAAACTTAACCAAATCAAAGTTTAAACGTGATATTTTATCAAAATTACATTATTTGACATTTAAAATTAGCAAAAATATAAACAGTTTGTTCTAACCAAATTCTGTAAAAAAAATAAAAATAAATAAAATAGAATAAAATCTGTGCTCCTCCGTGCATCTATTAAGTCATTTGTGACTCAGCTGTGATGACGTGACAAAAATTCATGGACTATTCAGCTGAACTGCAGACTGTGTTTACAAAGAGCAGATAGGAGGCAAGGATGGAAACAATTTTAAAATGTAAGTAGTTAAATATCTATAGTATGTAGAGAATCTGTGAATGTTTATTCTAGTACTGGTAACACCTGTGGGTACTTGGTATACATGGTGATTCCAGGTTTTTAAATTTTTGTAAAATAAATGGTAAATGGTCTGCACTTATATAGCACCTTTCTACCTTAGTGGTACTTAAAGCTTTTTACAATGTTCCCCATTCACCCACTCTCAGTGGAAAACCCGCTCCACCACCTGAGCCACAGCTGCCCCTTAATAATCAAAGAAATTAAACTTTCCATTTTTCTCTACAATGTATGGCATTACAACTTTGTTACAGAGCAAGGACGACATTTTTGAGTTCTCTTTATTTCTATCCACGGTTGTGCTGCTTCCACAGAGGTGCAGGACTTTATATTGCAGTGACAAATTAGCCGACGTGCAACATTAGTGTAAACAGATGCATTCCACTTCAACAGTTATGTTGCAGCAAATGATGCTACAGTAACTGACTGCTTGATTGATTGCTCATGCTAAAGTCTTTAGAAGACATTTGATTAGTTGTAGCCTGATTTAGTAAATCACAAGCTAGTAGTTAAAGTAAGCGATGTATTCTAGAAGGACTTCTTGTTATATTTGCTGAAAGTCTCTTTACAGCCCAACAGAAATCAAGTGCTTTTATAATATAAAGAAATGAATACCTACTTGTCAAACAACATAAGAGGGCTGCAGCAATTAGTCAGCATAATCAATTAAACTAATTTGTTTATCTTTTTTTTTATTTACCGGAATCCATTATAAGGAATGTATTCCTTTAGTATACTGCAAAATTGTTGCATCATGATGTCACTTGTTTGTGGCTCCAGTAACTGGCTACCAAAGTCTGGGAGGACTTAAAAATATCACAGAACAAAAAGAGTTTGGATAGCAGATCAAAGCAGCACAATGTACGAACGCCTGAGGAGAAAACACAAAGGAGCCACTTTACATCTGTTTACTTCTCTCCTGGTCTCTGTGCTCATATAAACTGTATTTTAATACAGCTGATTACCAATAAAGCTGTTCTCATTTATATATTTTTCTGTTTCTGTTGCCAGACAACAGAACGAGTATGAAACAGTGACTGAAATGTGTCTCGTTAAGACTACATGTTAACCAGCAGTCACTTCCAATCTGCTGCTCTGCACCACTAAAGTTCTCATTTTATTACTGACATCTTCTCACAAACTCACCAAACACGTGTATTAAAGATGACGTCTGTGCTGTGAATTCTGTTTTATTCTTATAGAATTCAAAGCTGAACAATTACACAACAAGGAGAAAAGGAGTTTCTTTAGTTGCTCTGTACTTGTCAAATATCCACCGTCTCTATGTTGCACTTTCTTTAACACAAAGACTGAACTTTTTCACTTTGTTCAGGGGTTTAATAGAAACTTGGATTTCTTTTGGAGTTGCAATACTAACTTGTAAAAATATGCCCTCTGTGTCATTTTTGTCGTGTTGGAGTTTCCACTTTAACTCTGCTGTATTCTATTCCAGTTTTGCACTTTAACATGTAAAGCTTTTGTTACATCTCATACTGTGCTGTATTACAAAATGACACAGTTTTGTCCAAATACAATAAACTTAAAAGAAACCGTGATTTTGCTTTTCTAAAGAAAAAAAAATCTTTTAGATTAATAGACTATTTGGTGAAATAGTCAATAGATTAATTTAGACCTTTGAGACTAAAACAGACAATAACACAGGGTGTGCTTTAGGCATGCCTTTGGATACTTTGTGATTGACAAGTCACTACTGTATGGATGAGCAGAGTCCTGTTTCAAAAGACCAAGATGGCGATGGCCTAATTCCAAAATGGAGGTTTCAAAACTATAGTCCACAAAGCAGTGGGTGACCTCACAGTGGCCACGTCCATCTTTATACACAGTCTATGATACGCACAAAGTTTGTAATAGATTCACAACAAGCATCGGGTCAAATGGCAGTAAGGGGCTAAAAACCAAATCAGGCTCGATAAAGCAACATTTTTCACCCAGTGGATGCAGACACAATGTTGGTTTGTGGTTTCTTAATGTATTTCAGTCTTACTTAGGGTCTTTTCTTTTGTTAGTTGTACTTCTGCAGCCCAAATCCCATTTTGACTCATATACACAAACTACTATATTTACAGCAGTGCAGAGAGATTTGCTGGGGGCTGTGTGCCTTGCTCAAGGGTACATTTACAACGACATGACTGTGAAGCATTGTACTTTCCTCCACCAGTAAAAATCCACCTCTGACCAGAAAGAGAAGTTCGAGCAGAGTTTTCACACTGACCTAGTTTTGTTCGTTCTTTCCCCATTGAAAACTGAGGTGGCTGTAATTATTACGTCTGCAGAGGGCCACGCTTAATACCCTAATGTATTATTACCTGGATTCGCTACAAACAGATTAAACAGAAGCAAGAAAGGCTTAGGTAATTTGATAATTGCTTTTGGCACCTGTGTTTTGTTCTGCCCTGTAACTCAGCAGAAAGAATCCCTCGGCAGCTTTACAGTGAAGGCAGCAAGGGCTGAGGAGCGGCTCAGCTTCCTGCTGTGCGACGCTCTGAAAAGGCTACTGCTCCACATTTGCCCCTGCTCAGCATGTCTTAGATTCAACCGCATCCAGATTTTTATCACAATATGAATTAAACCTTGATTTTCTGTCCAGTCAGCAAGAGAGCTGCACATCGTTTCACACTCTGGACAGGCAATCGGCAAAGGTATGCAGAGCAACACAAACTGACTTTCCTCTTCTTCTTCTTTTTCTTTCTTTCTTTCTTTTTTTTTTTTTTGGTGATGGCCTCAAAATTGCAATAAAGGTTCCTGACACTGATTTGTATTTATTTATTTCATTTCTTACCTATCCTCATATTCAAACCCTTTCTGTCTCGACCTGGTCTCTGTGGATTCTTGCTTGCAGGAGGGGGAGAAGAAAAAAAAAAGAAAATTAAAATCCATCAGCTAATGTGTCGCCTGGTAATGAAATAAGAATCTGACACTCTCTCGCATTGAAATGCAAAAGAGGTGTCCTGGCGTTACCCTAGCAATTTATCATAAAAGCCAGTGAATTTCTACTTAATATACATGAGGTACAGTGAATTATTACAGGGCTTGCCATTATAACAAACTTCTCAAAGTGCGCAGACAAAAGGGTCAAGTATATTATTTTCCCTTACGTCACTCGGATGGATGATCTAAATGGCTTTCTGAAGTTGGGGAATTTCATACTTTCTTTGAATATGTTTTATACTTTGTACCATTTTGCACAATGCAACCCTTTTTACCCTCTGTTCCCTTTTTTGGTGGAGAGAAAATGGAAGAGAGAGGGAACAGAGAGGCAGGGCGAAAAATGTCACCTGCTAGTATCTGAGTGCTTTTTCCACAGCTCTAATTCATCTCTGCCAGCAGCATGTCTCTGCTTTCCTTTTCTTCTCAGCTGCACCAAAATGAGTCCACTGATTCACCCCGCCATCAGCCACTCAGCTTCTTTTTTTCATGCAAAAGTAACATTAAGCACCACAAGAAAAAAAAAACCTCTCCCTCCCTGTGATGATGAAACAACAACAACAACTAGGAAAACTCTCATGATTAATCATTTGTTCTTAATCTCCTGATTCCGCCTGGCTAAAATAATCAATAGCTAACAAAGCTAATGATTGATATATGAGCCAACTATGTTCAAAAAGTGTCGTCACGGAGGGACAATGGTGAATAATGCTCAATAATATCAAGTGTGCTGTACTGTATCATTTGATTGATGAGTTTTGTCAAGCGACAGCCTAAAACAGTTTATGCATCTGTCATGCGAGTGATTAATGAAAAGGAAGCCAATATCACCTCAAACAGGATCCACGTTAACGTCACCAACAACCTGCATCGTCAATACATCCAATACATAATAGTAAAATAATGACAGTGTTGTAACTCTAAAGAAATCCTGGGTGTAGCTTGATAAAGTCCAACTATGTCAATGAAGTGTCATTCGACTACAGTGAATCCTGTACATTCCTTTATAGTAAACAGAATCTGTATATATGGTTTATAATCAAAGACCACACCTGAGCTTTGATAGGTGACCTGACTGGAAGCGGAGGAAGTGAAAATGCATTATAAGTGACACATCTGAGTGTTTTGCCCCAGACTGAGGACTGTCACATCAACATATGATGCATGTAGTCACTGATAATGTATAATTTATATGGCACACTTTCACGGCGGCGGGTGTAATACCATTATCATATTGGAGGGTGTCTTTAGTTCTCCCGGGGGACATCTCAACAAATCACCAAGCAAACCAGGGCCAAAGATTAATGATAAACATGACAAGGACAAATTAGAATATGTAGAAGTTAGCGTATGCGAGCCACGCCAAATATCCCGGAGCTAAATAAATAGACACGCGTTCTGATCTATTCCCTGCTGTCCAATTTTATAAATATTCCTATTTATGAACTACTACAGTATGTGTTTTTATACGGACAGCGGCTTCAGCTGTCATATGTAATAATACTGCAGACTCAGAGTGAATGATTAGCATTTACACACTCGTCTGCAGCGCGAAACTGAGCTACCAACACTAGTGGAACAACTACTCACAAATTAAAAGTACTAACAGCTCAGTGTTTCAGTATTTCCAGGGTAATTTCACAACCTTTACTTTTCTGTTCTTATTCTGATCATTATAAGGATTAGCACTACACACTGTATCTTGTTTTATGCTCAACAATCTTGGTAATTCAGATCTTCCACCACCTAATATGATAAAACTTGCAGTCCGTTTATATCAAGAAAAAAAATAAAATTAGAAATTTTTCAATTCACAATAGTGTAGGTGAGATTGGAATCTGGAAATATCAGAACCATGATGGTGGGATATTGTGTGACTGTAGGTCCAAAAGACTTAACTGTCATTATTATATTTACTGAAGCCTTAACACACTGTAGCCTACTTGCAAAGGTGGCAAACCAGACAAATGTTTAATTGTGCAAAAAATTCACTGCATAGATATTATTTTATATATGCAATGATGCGTTCCTGAGTAATTCAAACAGCACTAATGGGTGTGAAGATGGACACACGGCTGCATGTTGGTGGTAACTGTGATTAAATCTGATGTAAATTCAAGATTTACTTTTTATAGTTCAAACTCCTTTGCACAGACAAGTGACTTGCATTGTTGGAAAGGTGAAGTTGTGTGACTTTATGTGATATATGCCGCATCTTGCTGCAATGTATGCCAGCAGTTCAACCGAAAAGTGTGTCTGCCAGGTTCTAAGTCAGTTCTGAAGAACTGAAAAAGCCTCTTGGATGGGAGGTGAAATGTTTTCAAGAACTTAAAGGTCTAGTTGGTCTTTACTGAAGCTGTATGGACTGCACATACACAGTTTTTGTATGGATTAAACAAACAAGGTATTAATTACATTTAGATTTGGACAGCACAATGCTAGCTGTTAGTCTCTATGCAAAGCTAAGCTGAGCACCCCCTGACTCAAGCTTTATAAAGTGCAGACATGGGAGAGGTATGAGTCTTCATTTCTAACTCTCTGGACAAAAAAAGTGTAGATCCCCAAATTTTTACTACACTGGCCTTTTTAAGAGTCATTTTGTTATTACTGATTAGTTATTTTACCAATGTACTTTATATAGGTTTGCATGGTTTAATCTGTAACAGGGCATCATTTTAACCCCAAAATTTGCTGGTGGGTTTGAAAGGCATGTTTTCATTAAAGTGCACTATTCATTAGCCAGAAACTGTAAAAACAGAAAGATCTGTTGGATTCTAAACTTTCAGGCAGTCCTTGATTTATTAATTGTGATGTTCTCTTCATTCGTGAAACTTACCCACATCAAAGTTAAACACTTGGATAGTTCATCAAAATCACTTTATTCTACGTGTCTCCTTTGAAAATTCACCAAAAATAAATTGTTTTCAGGAACCTTCTATGCCATCTGTGATTCTGTAAAAAACAAAATATTCTGCACTCGTCCTCCAAACCGTGAAGCCATTAGTGTTTCAGATGGGACCGATAGTCATGGAACAAAAATTCAGGGACTTCGACTGAACATTGTGGAACTGCTGTCTGTGTTTCACAAAGCAGATAGGAGGCAAGTATGGTAACAAATTAAAAATGGAAAGAGTGAAATATGTACAGTATGTAGACACACTATGTTTCCCAGTATTGGTAACATCTCTGCTTACTGCTGGACATGTTAATTCCAGGATTTCTAAACTTTGGTGAAATGAAAATTTTGTTTTTTTATGATTTATGGCATTTAACTGTGTTATACTGCACATAGGACATTTTTATGGTCTCTTTACTTCTACCCATGGTTGTGCTGTTTCCATGGAGGTGCAGGACTTTATACTGCAGTAAAAAATGAGTCCACAGTGAGTAAAAATGAGACAGAAGCAAAGAACATCCCGAAACGATTTAATAAAGGTAAATCGTAACCATTTGTTTTGCCGAAGTATACAAGGCCAGAGAATGGAAATGTTAAAGCACCAACAACAGTAACCTCTTGGTTCCTACAGTGAGGGTCTCTCGACCTGTGCTGATTCAAAGTGGTGACTTTATTGTTTTTGATGGGGAGCATAAATCCCAATAACCATCAGTAGTGAGTGCCGAGCCATTAGCCCCCCCTGAGTGACTGTCACATCCAATGGAGAAGCCACTCCTCCATCTCCACCCAAGGCCCTGGAGATGGATGGCCCGCCGCTCCGTGGTGCTTTGGCTCATTTCTGTCCCGGTACAGAAGTCAGTGCTGATTAAAATATCCACACTGGGTGCTTATTTCTATTACCAATTCATTCTGCCAGCCCAGACCCTCTCAATTAAAGCACTCGGGTCCAGATGAATGGAGATGAGGGGTGAATGGTAGCTGACAGAATTACAAACGCTCACAGTCACAATTTATCCTCCTGACAATTAGGAGCAATTTGTTTCATGCTAAGTCATCCTTAAGGTTTCAGAAGGTCTTATTTGATATCAACAGGAGTGGCTGCAGCTGTCACAATCCCCTAAGTGCCACTCTCTGTTTTGATTATACACAGCCGACTGCACATTACAGTACATGGAATGGTTTGCTCAATCCTGCTGTTACACCCAAATTAAATCGGTTTGAAATATGTTTATACAGGCCACGTATGCTAAGATAGATTAAGTCAAGACTAGGCCTCCAGGACACCGATTCAGCCTCGTGCAGAACTTACTTTAGATCTGTGCTTCTTGCTTTTTTCATGCACTAGATCTTTATTCTGCCGCACATTAATGCCCCGCACAATTAGATTCACAACGGTAATTATTATAACAGGTTAAAAGGCAACACAGAAATATGTAAGCTTTTTCGACAACCTTTTAACTCCGGCTATGAAAAGTGAAAAATGATGGCGACTTTTCAGCGAGAATGTCTTAGGCTCCGGCACAATGCGGTACAGCTCTCAATGACTGAGCCACTTTCTATAGCGGAACCACTAAACTTCTGTGGCGATATTCTATTGTGCTTTGAAAAAGGGCTTTTGAAATGCATTAGCACTACACACTTTCTGAAGAAAGACCGAGCACGGATTTGAAACACAGCGTCACAACAAAAAAGGAGAGAGAAAGAAAAATAATAAATAAATAAAAACGGGATGCAATCATTTTTTTAAAGATTCGCCCGGCCCCTTTCAG
>OMNN01097754.1:0-13927 GCA_900302755.1 Chromis chromis
GTTCTGGGACAATGTTATTTGGGTGTCTAAGTCTCATCAACACGGATGTTAAAATCTTGGATTTTAACATCCGTGTTGATGAGACTTAGACACCCAAATAACATTGTCCCAGAACAAGCACACTCCCTCATGCAAATGGAAATCCCAAATGTCACTGGCCTACCCCTGCAGGAAAATATACCCCACCACATGGCAAAAACATCAAACAATCAGGAACATCTTGAGGAACATGGCAGTGGCCCAAGATGTTGATTTGACCTCCAAACTTCCTAGACCCCATTCTGATCAAGCATCAACAGGATGCAGTGGAACAAGTTGGATTGACAGAGGCCCCACTGCACAAGCCAGAGTACCCAAAGGATCCACTGCCAACGTCCTGGTGCCAGACCCCATAGGACACCCTGAGAGGTCCTCTTGTCCATGCCCAATAGTGCACAGAGCGTTTTTGACCACATAAGGGGGACCAACACAATATTAGGCAGGTGGTCATAATGTTATGCCTGATTGGTGTATGTAGTCTGGTATAACAACATGCAGGAAAGCAAATGAGCAGAAATGACCAAAATGAAAAATGCCAATGTTAATAATGACATTATCCTTGCACACAGACCAAATTTTAACAACCATTAATATGTAGTACATTTAGTTCCTACATTTATTTAACAGTAATTAGTTACTTTACAGATTACAATTTTTCATATCAACCCATAAACACTTCATGAAATTATCAAATCTAATTTATTTAGGTAGCACAGTTTAAAATGTGTTGACCAAAGCGCTTTGATTAATAAAAGACAGGTGACAACAAAAACTCAGACAAAATCTCTTGGCGCATGTATTTCATGAGACAGGTGCATATGAGAAAGATAACTGCTTACTGTCTAACTAAAAAATTACATTTATTTGCAACATTCATCAGGAAAAAGGTTTGTTACAAAACAAAATCAATAAATAGGGAGTAGCTACACCTCCAAAACCACATTTCCCAGGTTAACATCAATAATAAATCTATTTAAGACCCTCCCCAGTACAGTATATAAATACAATCAACACAACAATATATACACAACAGTTTATTCAGACATGTTTACTAATTACCTATTTTTCTAAAAAATGTAGTCAGTAATTTGATTACATTCTGTTAAAGATGAGAGAAAAGACTCATCAATAACATTATTTTTCGTGTGTTCAAAATGTCCAAATGCATTTTAATATCCTGCTAATAATCCCCATTTTGACTAAAGGTATCATTAATCTAATTACATTATTTTTTTCTGCAGCTTTAAAAGAAAATCCTAAGTATGTAAAGCTGTAATGTGTATTCTGTTACTGTCCAAGTCTGGTAAAGTGGTTAAAATATTTGTTACTTCAAGCAACTACAAAGTTAAAGTTATGTTTATATGTTAAGTAAAGGAATTGAGTACTTCTTCTATGCCTGATCATTTAACTCTTAGCTAAAATAGGTATATCTACTAAAACATCTAATTAATCCTTTAATCTCCTAACTTTTACCACCTTTAAGGGTTGCTGTGAATGCTCCTGTCCAGCAGATGGAGTCAAAATGCTTTAAATTTGTAAAGGCGCCATTTGAGGAAAGATGAAGCCGGATTTGTCTTTATTTTAAAAGTTAATGAACTTTCAAATTTAATCACCTCCATTCATTAAACTGATTAACACCAAACATCTGCATCCAAACAGTGCTTAAATGTGTCAAAACTCCCCAGTCAGTCACATTTCTGTATTTGTTTCCCAGAATTTCCTTTTTTAGAGATTATAGATAGCACTAATAATCAAAACAAGTGTTGTAATAAACCGCACATCTGCCCATGAAAGCAGCAGTGATGCAGCAAAGGCTCTTATAAGGAACTTGAGTTCACCCATGGGAGTGTAAAAAGATGCTGAGGTTAATGAAAACAGTAAAAACATCTCCCTCTCGTCTGGTTTCACTTTCAACACTTTGGTGTCAGTTGTGTCGTTTGTGGTTGCAGCTTGCTGTTGTCGTGAGTCCCTGCTGGTGTGGGAACTCCCGTGGGTGTTGTAACCAGGCAACAGAGGACTATAATCATACCTGACACCTGTCAACACAAAGGTTCCCTCCTTATATAGATGCAGCCTCTGTCTGGAATTACCCGTTCATATTCAGAAATAAAAACAAACTCTGAACGTGACGCAAACACGTTCCTAATTTGGTGAATTTTCCTTATTTGGAAGGGTGATCACAGAGGAGCACCTGTCAGGTTCATCTTCACTCCATTTAGAGACTTATTTTTGTATTTAAAACCAGAACATGAAGATGAACCAGTGTTTGTTCTGATTAGTTTATGTGGCTGCTATTCCTTCTTCCTTCTACTCCACCTCTAGACAAATATTAATTTTCTCACGGTGTAATGTTTACTGTCAAGTTCATCAAACTTTGAAAGGTACACAGTCTGTTGTACATAAAATATATTTTTTATAAATGGATATATATTGGTATTGTTTTAGGATGTCCCAAAATGTCCAGCTTTAAATGTCTCAACAACAACTGGATGGATTTCCAGGAAATAGAGACATTTGTAGTTTTGAGTAAAATATCTCCATTGTTTATCTACATCATAAAGTTTCAGACTCCTGCCCGCTGTCTAACCTGCAAAACTGCATTTATTTGGGATGTTTTGTGTTTAATGTTTGTTTGTTTTTACAAAAAGAAGTGATAATAAATCAGGAGTAGCTACTCAGTCAACATGCCCCATGTACTGTAGGAAAGCATGAATCCCTCTTTCAAAACCTCTTTCTACTAAATTACAGTTTGTAATATCATACAGAGTGCTAGAGGACACTCTATATAGTAACACTCATAAATGTACACCAAAATTGATTATATTAAATAGGTAAAATACTATGATGTGGATACTTGAAACCCCTAAGGGCCAAACGGCAAAAATATATACATCCTCAAAATCTTGCAGGGGCCATATGTAGGTGAACCGGCAGGGATGCATTTACATAGCAGGAATAAATAGAATCCTACATATTAAATATTACATACAATTTAAATCTGCACACAATACATCTTTATATTTAAAATAATCAATGAATAAATGTATATATTGACCTCTACTCTGTGACGACTGTATACACTGATCAGGCATAACATTATGACCACCTGCCTAATATTCTGTTGGTCCCCCTTATGTGCTCAAAAATGCTCTTGGGCAAGGACAAGAGGACCTCTCAGGGTGTCCTATGGGGTCTGGCACCAGGACGTTGGCAGTGGATCCTTTGGGTACTCTGGCTTGTGCAGTGGGGCCTCTGTCAATCAAACTTGTTCCACTACATCCTGTTGATGCTTGATCAGAATGGGGTCTAGGAAGTTTGGAGGTCAAATCAACATCTTGGGCCATTGTCATGTTCCTCAAGATGTTCCTGATTGTTTGATGTTTTTGCCATGTGGTGGGGTGCATTTTCCTGTGGGGGTAGGCCAGTGACATTTGGGATTTCCATTTGCATTAGGGAGTGTGCTTGTTCTGGGACAATGTTTATTTGGGTGTCTAAGTCTCATCAACATGGATGTCAAAATCCAAGGTTTTCCAGCAGAACACCACATAGTACCAATATGATCAACGTTATTCACTTTACCTGTCAGTGGTCAGAATGTTGTGGTTGATATTCTCTACAGACTACAACATAGTAGGAAAGGCTTCCTGGAAGGAGGTATGAGTCAGCAACAAGACCCTTGCCCAGAAGACCGAGGTTCACATCCTGTGTGGGACCATTATTCATTGTAGTCTTTACTCACTGTTTGGTTACGTTTAGGCACCAAAACTGAGTAGTTATTTTTATATGAATAAAAAAATATAATAGTATGGATCAAAATACCCTTTCACGACATGTGATGATTTTCCTTCATCCAATCTAATAGATGATTGGCTGGCTGCAAAGGAGCAACAATAAAGCAATAAAATAAAGATACGTTAACTTTGAAACATTGTGAAATTTCGCTACAAAAGTAATGCAGTCAAAAATATTTTTCCATCAAATCGACTGAGAATGCACTTTAGCCGTGTAGTAAATTTTTGGGAGACAGGGCTTTCCTGATACATAGCTGTATGGGACAGATGTGAGGTCACTGTAACCTTAACTTTTGCCTTTTAACCACCACAGTCTAATCAGTTTATCCTTTGAGTTCTTGGGCCCAATTCCCTTTAGACATTATAGAGATTCAGAGTTCCTGAGAATGAGTCAGACGGTCGGATAACCCGATAACATGCCTCCGATGACAGCTGTTACCAGCGTAGCGGCATAAAAACTCCTTCAGTGATCAATGTGTGTGTTCTCTGCTGGGAGGCCTGGATTACCCACAAGGCTGCACAGCGAATGCACCGTATTGAAAGTGACAGTGTGGTCTTGCTTGAGCCCGACTGTTAGATCTGAGCAAAGGGCAGGTAAATCAATGGTAATCAACAACCTGGCAATTTTTTTCTTTTTGGAGAACTCCAGCCTAAAGCACTGCTCTAATTGTGTTTGACACTTTAATCTGGTGCCCTCAGGTAATAACACTTACCTTCTGGTCTTTCAGGTGACACTTTGAACCACAACAACACACAAATAGAGAACTGGTGTGGGGTAAATAACCTGCTAAAGAGCACAACCCTTTGTGCAGCTGTAACCTGTGCTCTTTGAGTGAACAGAAGGTGACTGTAAGCACCACGCCACCCTGGAATCTGAATGTGAAGAAGCACTGTCTTCTCCTGTAACAGGGGTCATTTCATGGCTTATTGACTCACTTTTGTTTCTTCTGGCATCCAGGAACACGAACCATTTACACGGCTGATATAACCCAACAACAAACAGCGGTAATGGCGCAACAAATGAAATGAATTTGCAAACATCCTTGTTATCACTCAGGCAGTTTTTTTGCATTCCCTCAGAGCTACTATGTTTGCATTACTGTGCAAGACGACTACACCGTAACAGATATTTGGCATTTGAGGGGTAGTTTTAGGGAAAGTGTTGTTTCTGCATAGGTAGTCTTCAGCAGGAATGTATAAATAAGTTGTTGTTCTGCGCCAATTCAGAATTGTGGTCAATTAGACAATTCAGCACACATTTTGTTCTGGATCTGCTGAATAATGCAGCGCTGTGGTTGGTGAGCAGAGATTATTCTGTTGTTATTGTCACCACATGTGGTTGGTTTTGTTCCACTGCCAGGCGCTGTGTTTTTTTATATGTTACATTATGTACTGAATGCTGCTGAGAAAGCAGTCAAAATAGGTCAGGAAGAACTTCATTGTTTCTTTGGGAAACTTTCGGGAGGGCTGACTACTTCAAGTAGTATTGTGGAAGGCTTTTGCTACACTAATGCTTTATGATTCATTGGAATTGGCCCCCTGTTAGCTCTATGAAAGGTATATATCTGGTAAATTAAAGAGGGCAGTCATAATTCTGCTAAACTCATCCCCTGCTGCGCTCCCTCTGATGTGGCTAGTACTCACTGTTCCACCATTATAGGAAAAGTAATCCATTAAATCCCATCAAACAAGGCTTCAAAAAATGGAAACTATTTCCTGAATGTTCTTCGCAGCAGGTTGCCTACAGCGCGTATCCACTGCAGGCCTGAAGCCACTGCTGGGAAGCTTCGCAAATATGCTCTTCCTCCTGTGTTTCCCATTTTACAGTCTGTCAAGCATTGCAGTCTGGTATCTGGATAGAGGTTACTGACCTGGGAGAGATACAAAGAAAACTGACAGAGGATCTGTTTTCCATGCAACAGCTGCGTATTGTCATTTCCAGAATGGATACTCCACATCTCTAAAAGCCCATCTGTTGTGGAAACCATTTGATGATGAAGTTAGTGCACCGTTTTACTTCTCTTTCATTTTTCTTGTTTGCCAGAACTCCTGACAGGGTTTATTAACATTATTAGCCAGGTGAAGTGGAAAGACATTTGTGGGAAAAACTTCCCAGTCTGGTCGCCATCGTCTGACAAAGGCAGTAACAAAAAGCCATCCATATCTTTTCCAGTAGATCCATTATTGGTTTTCATATTTTTTTCTCAGTGTCACATCTCCTACTATCACAAAGAACTGTCTCCAATTTTGTCATTTCTTAAAATGTACTCCAAGGAGCATCCATCTTCCACAGTTCCCCTGGTGTCTCCCTTATGAAAGTCGGCACTTTGCTGAACTCTTGACGACACTTAATCATGCTCACGTATTAATCTCACCCTGTCTGTTTTGTCAGTGTAAAGCAGCAGTGGTTTTCGTTAAAACTGCAACCCACGCTTGTTTCTTTGCTTTTCTCTCACTTCTCTTTGAGGAACGAGCGATCACTAAAATGCAGCCAGATGTTGGAAGTGTCGGAGGTACCATTCTCACTTGAATGAGGCAAAAGACTACTCCAAGCCAACTGGCACGCTGCGGTCGAGGGAAGTGGTTCAATTTAGTCTGAATAACCAGGCTTTAGTGGTAGATGTGCAGTGGCTGAGAAATCTCCAGGGTTGCCAATACACAGAGCAATTACTGTACACACATCTGTTGCTGTGGACTACCTGTCAAACTAGTGGATTTGTTAACTTAACAAGCAGCTCTCGGTTCTGGTCCTCAGGACAGTGGGTTCCATGTTAGCACATCGTCTTTAATGTCTTCTCTGTTGAGGCCTCAACTGAGGATACTTGTGACACAAAAGACGTCCCTCTAGTCCTTAACAGGAGAAGGACAAGGGATCAACTAAAGCTGAAGTCAAACAAGGTCCAATGCCCAGCAGAAGGATGTCTTGCCAAAGAAAAGTTTGTTCAAAGTTTGAGTGGATGGAAGCAGTGACCCCCAAAATACTTAATATGTAAATGTCAGCACAGAATGAGTTATTCATTCAAACCATTTTGAGTCATTTACTCAATATTGGCAAGTGCATACAGTGCAATTAGCTAAGTGCCTGACTTTCAACTTGTTGGGGCAGTGGTGTCCTAGTGGTTTGTGAAGTGAACTTGTAACCGGTGGTTCGTCGGTTTGAGTTCCCGGACAGGCAAGAGGTTGAGGCGGGAAAGTGAGAGTGACCGCTTGTCACAGTAATCACCACTGTGGGCCCTTGAGCAAGGCGCTTAACCCCTGACTGCCCCCCGGGTGCAGCCCACTGCTCCTAGTATGTATAGTTAAGGTTAACTTTGAATAGGATGGGTCAATGCAGAGAAGGAATTTCCCCAAGAGGATCAATAAAGGTTAGATTATGATTATTAGATTATTATTATTATTTAAATTTTCCTCTACACTTTTTTAGGTTAATTATGGTGGACGTTTCTCCTTTCATTCCAAATTTAAACTCAAAAGTGCCATATTTCTGCCTACAGCATGTCCAAAATTCTGAAAATACCTTTTCATTAACTTTACATTTTACATTTAAACATCAGATTACATTGATAGACAGCTTTCTTGCCAGAGTTCATCCACAGCATCCTATACCAACAACGGGGAGAAGGACAGTCCTATCATTATTTTAAATAGGAGGTATTTATTTGGTTCGCTGCCATCAAGACATTAAGAGTCTGCATTCTACAGGTACTCAAATGCATATAAAGTTCCATATCCAGAATAAATCGCCAAATGAATTTGTATATCTCTTCTTCAACTTCTTGCTGTTAGTCACAGACATAATTGTACATTACAGCTATCATCTGACAACAAATAAGATAAATAATGCCACAAACTAATGCCAACAAACCTCTGTTCCACTGAATAAGTATCAAATACTGGTAATCGTAATGAATGATCAAAATAGCAAGTAAAGTATAAATATGTATCTGTCACCTCACTTTCATTGGCCATATGGTAATAGCAATAACAAAGGAAATGGAGATTGCAAATGCCAATAGCTTGCTCAGAGGGAATCCAGAGGCAACACTGGATTTGTTGGATTTCTCAGTAAAATATTCTAAAGTCTTCATCTTACTATGTGAAGTGCCTTGAGAGGATGTGTTATGAATCGGCAATATATAAATAAAATTGAATTGAAATGAACTGAATTAAGCAACCACAGAAAGTTGTCCTCTAATATATACAGCTACAGCCCCAGCTTATCAGCAGACTGTGTTCCAATAGCTGTGTTTCCCAGTCCACATTAAAATATGGAGATAGCATTTTACCATTTATGCTCTCTAGACAGAGTTTTTGAAAAGTTTAATTTTTCTGTATGAAAAATACTAGTTCAATGCAGACAAAACTGAGAGCTGCACTCTTCTGCCCTTCTAATACATCAGAGGGAGATTAAGTGAAACATCAGTATTCTCCTCACCTGGCCATGACTGACTGACACTGCATTAAACACATAGTATGTTATTTCTACTGCAAGGGGACTCTATTATGAAAATCTGTCTAGCAGAAGCCATGTTCACAGACAAGGTAAGAGGCAACCTCAGGGGCTGAAAAATGAAGTCAATGTGGAAGTGACAAAGCTGCAGTTCCTCAAATTGCCACTAGAGGCTGAGTCGAAAAGTGAGACAATCCCAAAGACGACCATGTTCAAGTGTTTAACTTTACAGCAGAAGAAAATCATGTTTACAGCCTAGTACAAAAAAACTTGTGGTCTCTATAGGTAATTTTCCTGTTTATGACAACTGTACAGGGGGTGAAATGTTGTATAACTTATCCATTTATATTGCATTATGGTTTAAAGTTATGACAACAACAGGAGCTTCAAAACCGCTGTTCAGGAAACCTATGGGTGACGTCATCTAGGGTTTGTACATCTATGTATACAGTCAGTGGGTTTTGTAACAACGTTTTGTCATGTATATTCAGATTTTGTCATTTCATGCTAATTAAACAGCTACAAGTCACATTAGCTAATGTAATGCTAATTGCTAACGTAACATTAGATGAGTGAACCATCCATACAGCTACTGTAGCTAACGTTATGTCATGAATTCAATCGTGGGGTAGCCCAGAACGTTATTTATGGTCAAAAATATCTTACTAAAATAGTGACTAATACAAACAATAGATTGAAAATAAACAACACAGTGATAGCTACCTAGTTTAATTATTGTACTTTTTAATTTTCCTTCCACACTCTCTGGTGTATCATCTGGTGTTTATTGTGTTTCTCAAGCCTTAGAGAGTAAAGGGGAAATGACGCCATAATGAAACACACCAACACTGTATATTATATTTTATTTCTCTAGGTTTGAACTTTGTTTGAGATTATGTAGGTACACATGTAGGTCAACAAGATATATACCATGGGTCCTGCTGTTTTCAGAGACTGAAATGTCACATTTTATACCTTGTGGTGGTAGCCACTGTAAAGTGTACAGTTGTGCTCTCTACTTTTACTGCTACAATGACTGCAGCATGTAAAACAGATGCAAACCAAATGCAGGGTCAGAGCAGTTATCAGCATGATTTAATCATGTGTAGAGTCGTGAAAGTGACACTGGTCCACCTCATTAAGTGATTCTGAAGTTGAAGCTGCAGGGCCGATTCGCTGGCCGTCCCCACACAATGAAATAATAATGATGTTGAGAGTCAGCCAACAGGGTGCAAAGGCTAAATTAGAAAATCACATCCAATTAACACTTCTAACTCAGAGGTTAGTTTCCCCTGGGTAGCAGGGCAATGAGATTAAAATGACTATATTATGGAATAAACAGAAAACAGTGGAGTGGAAATACTCACATGTGTTGTGAAAGCAAAGGAGCATCTTAAAGTTCCATATTAACATTGCTCCACCAGGTCAGGCTGATTATTTATTCATGTTTAATGGTGGTCTGTTGTATCTTTTTAAGTCTCATCTTTATTTCCCTTTTGTATATTAAAGAAAAGGTTCTGGCCATCTTCGCCGGAGGCATTTCCTCCTCCTTAGTAAAATCAGACGAGCTAACCTTTGCAAAACTCATTTCCAGGACTTTACAGTAACGATAAAGCCAGTTTTATTCTTCAGAGACCTTCTGCTTCTAAAGCCTGTGCTTTCATGGAAGGGAGTAAAAAGATCTGAATCTTGAATACACATAACATTTTAAACACTGCTAGCTGATAGAAGTGTCTTTTTCTTAAAAACTATTTCTTTCTGAGATGAACCAAGCATTAAGGCTAATATAGTAAGCATATAATTACATATTAGACCTGTACAAGTGTCATTTATACATCTCCAACAGCACATCACTAACACCAGAGTGGAAGCATGACTGTTCTGATGGTATAAGTATAGATTTAATTTGTCAAATATAACTTAAAGCCTAATTTCTACTGCATGTGTTAATCATTCCAGATATTTCAAGAGGGGTTTTCCACTCCACAACATATATGGCAAAGACAGTCAGAGAGCTGAATTATTCCAGAACCACGAACCAGCGCAATTCTCTTGTAAGAGCCGGGCATATTTCTCTCAGAAAGGGCCTTCAGGAATTCCTTTCTAAATAAGCAGGTATAGAAACCCAGACTGGCAAAGAAAATTACACACTGGAAAAGGTTTTTCATTACATTCAAAGCAAACCTTTTACCACCACAGACCTTTGTTTTCATCTGGTTCCCCACTGAAATTAAATCTAAATAGCACAGACTCACTTCATACGCTCACAACTTTGAGTGGCCTATAGAAAAATCATTTCCAACACGCTCATCCTCAATTCCCCAGGAAAAAGACAGGTCAGGTAATGTAAAGTGGCTCGAAAAAGCCAGACAAGGACTGTCTGTATTGAAAAAGAAGAAAAAGAAATACCCCAAAATGCATATATAACACCTGACTTTGAACCACTTCACCCAGACTACAGAAAACAGTTTCAAAGAGCTTTTTCAGGAAATTATTTCCATTTTATTCATGTATGCAGGGAGTCAGCAGGAAGATGTCCAGCTCACCCTATAGAATGCTCTCATGCTCAATGAGCCTCAAAACACAGACACCCAAGAAAGCCTGAATAACAACTTTCAGTGGAATACATGAGATGATACCCTTAACCATGGTGTCTTGTTATCAGTACACCTCGATGGTACCAACACTATGTTGTTAGCATGAATGGGTTTATGGAATTCGTTGCCTTACGTTTGCTAAATCAAACTGCAGTGTCAAATCTACAGGTGGGGGTTGACCGATTAGATTTTTTCAAGGACAGTGACAATTATTAGTAATCAAGGAGATCAATAACCAATATTTGGTGTCAAAATTTTGAATAAATGAAATAAAACTTGAAATATCTGTGTTTATTCATGTTTAACACATGTTTAATTAAAAGAGTCCTTTTCATATTTACCCTTAAGTGTTTATGGTCTGTATGACATGGGGCAGCTGTGGCTCAGGTGGTAGAGCGGGTTGTCCACTGATCTGCAAGGTTGGCGGTTCGACATGCCGAAGTGTCCCTGGGCAAGAGACTGAACCCCAAGTTGCTCCCAATGGCAGGCAGGCACCCAACATGGAAGCTCTATCGCCATTGGTGTGTGAATGTGTGAATGAATGTGTGAATGAATGGGTGAATGCAAAACACATTGTAAAGCGCTTTGAGTACCACTAAGGTAGAAAGGCGCTACATAAGTGCAGACCATTTACCATTTACATGTAACTAATCATAACAACATTGATAATCAGAAAAACACTGAATATCAGATCTGGTAATTGGGCAGAACAATAATCGGTCGACCCCTATAACAGAGGCTAAAGATGGCCGAGGCTTTATTTGCTTGCAGTGAAGGTTAGATACATGAGGACTGAAGTTAACAGCTAACTGACATGTAACTAATTAACATCTATATTCAGCCATAATCATAAACACTAATGAAACTTAAAGGTGGAGTCTGAGTTGTTGATATTTAGCTAGTTAGCTTATGTAGATAGCATGTGCCAAACTGACCGTCTCTCACACCCACTGCCGCCTTTCCTCCCATCTCCCTTTTCAGTCTGTCCTGTGCACAAGCACCACCATACACAAGTTCAAGCATGCAGGACATGCTGGAATAGTGTGACCACTAATGGATCGGTCCGAGCCACTTTGTTTGTTTTCCCATTTACAATGCCAGAGCTGTGTACAACCACCAGAATTTTTCAGTGCAGACGCAGAGTGGACTGAAAAACTGTGAGGAGGTACTCTGAATTTGTACTGAATTAGAATCGCTGACTCTACCTTTAAGGAACTGCACATTAGTCAAAAATCCACCAACACAGCACTTTTCTCCCCAAAATTCTGCAAAAAGAAAATGCAAATAAGTTCTTGTTTCCCTCCACTACTCTTATGTGAATATTAAGCACATTTACGCACTTTGAATTAAACAACAAGTGAAAACTTTGAATTTTTTGTTTAATTTGCTGCATTTTTTAGTTTAGAAATTGCAAATACACATTAAAACATGTGAATGGAAATGCTTCACTGACTTTTAATATGAGTGACCTGGTAAAACCACTATAAAAAGGCTAAAAAAAAATACCCATCCTAGGGAACAGAGACAATTATTCTTAATAGGCTCTTCAAAGACCTTAACTCCCTATTAAGTAAAGTAGCAGAAGAGATGGAGTAGTGCTTCTAACAATGTGCAAGAGGGAGGCCCAGATCTGGATGGGGTTCCTAGAATACCAGAGATTAAGGTTATTAACTATGACAGGATTGTTGCTCAGATGTTGAACGTCTAAGGCCTCATCATGTCCCCACAGTATCTGCAGATTAAATCAAAACTTTATACCTCTGTATGTGTGTCATGCTCTCTGTCCCTCTTAGTTTTATTCATGTCTCAGTATAAATTAACAAAGAAAGACGAAGACGGGTGAGCTATTCGCTTTCTTCACCCTAATCTCTCTAAATCCATACAGGAAATCCCCAAGATCAGCTTAAGTTGACTCAATGAGAATCAGGTTATAAATCAGCTCTGAACTCGCTGTAATAATCTTTTATACACTTATTGGATTTGTTATTCATTATTGAATAAAGTATTATAAATGCTCGGGTTTGATCCTTTCCAATCCAGAAACAATCCACAGCATGGTCCTGTCAGACTGGCTGGAACGGAACCACACCGTCCCTCAGCCAAGGAGCCCATAAATAACATCAGAATTAGAGATGAGAAACACTGCTCGCTTCCAGACAGCGTGTTTATCTGAAGGGGCAGAGAGAGCGTTTTCATCCAAGGCCAAGCTCTGGTCTCTGTGATCAGTCGGCCATGTTGCGGAGGAAATGCTTATTATGTGGTTGCGCACGAGCCTTGTTTGCTGTGACCTTGAGGGCTCTTCCCAGAGCGCAATGGGGCTCTGCGAAATGAGAGGAGTGACCACAGGAACCGCCCTGGGAAAGAAAAAAAAAGAAGTGACCCAAACACTGTCAAACTGTGTATTTCCTCCCATCCTCTGGTTTCGCCTATGCAAACTCTTTCCCACTGTCACAGGATACTGTCTTAATCTTTTCTTCTTTTTATTTCCTCTTGCACATCTCAATCCAGCCTTTCCTGCTTCTAAACCACAAAGTCTCTGTTTGCTTTCTTTATGCAAGAAAGCACTACAAAGCTAGAGGAAGCTTATACAAGCTACAGTCACATATACACTGATCAGCCACAACATTCTGACCACTGACAGGTGAAGTGAATAACATTGATCATATTGGTACTATGTGGTGTTCTGATGGAAAACCTTGGATTTTAACATCCGTGTTGATGAGACTTAGACACCCAAATAAACATTGTCCCAGACAAGCACACTCCCTCATGCAAATGGAAATCCCAAATGTCACTGGCCTATCCCCACAGGAAAATGCACCCCACCACATGGCAACAACATCAACCAATCAGGAACATGTTGAGGAACATGACAATGGCCCAAGATGTTGATTTGACCTCCAAACTTCCTAGACCCCATTCTGATCAAGCATCAACAGGATGCAGTGGAACAAGTTGGATTGACAGAGTCCCCACTGCACAAGCCAGAGTACCCAAAGGATCCACTGCCCTCGTCCTGGTGCCAGACCCCATAAGACACCCTGAGAGGT
>OMNN01097757.1:0-15887 GCA_900302755.1 Chromis chromis
GTCATGTTCCTCAAGATGTTCCTGATTGTTTGATGTTTTTGCCATGTGGTGGGGTGCATTTTCCTGCGGGGGTAGGCCAGTGACATTTGGGATTGCCATTTGCATGAGGGAGTGTGCTTGTTCTGGGACAATGTTTATTTGGGTGTCTAAGTCTCATCAACACGGATGGCAAAATCCAAGGTTTTCCAGCAGAACACCACATAGTACCAATATGATCAATGTTATTCACTTCACCTGTCAGTGGTCATAATGTTGTGGCTGATTGGTGTATTAATGTAAGGTCTTTGGTTTATTATTGCACCGAGATGACTTATGTTGTGTTACATGTAAGTAAAAGTAAACTGAACTGAATTGTAGATCTGCTGTCCTGCAGCTTATTCTTTCTGACTAGAAGCAATTTTGTTATTTGCTGCCTCCCTAAGTTTCAAACAGGCTGCTGTAGGTGTAACTTTATCAGAAGACTGGGACACTTGCCCATAAATGATTTGTCCTGAGAACTCTATCAAGTGCTCACAATAGTTTCATGATCCAAAAGTTATGAGAGGGAGTGACTAATGCTGCTCAAACCACATTCATTCTAATAAACACACTAACTTGAAAAAGCATATTACTTACCTTGAATTTCCACGTATCCTGTATGTTAGTAGTTTAACAGTTAGGGAAATGCTATTTGCTTTCTTTGAAAGAGTGAGAAGATCGATGATGCTGCTTTGCCTGTGCAATATGTTTACACCTTGAGGCAAGAGGCCATATGCCAATCTGAGCACAAAGACTGTAAACATGTGTAAACAGAAAGCCAAAACCTGTTGTAAAAGGTAATTAACTGCTGCGATTTATTAGATATAACTCTATATTAAACAAGCACAGTAGCTTACATTATTACACCATCTAATATTATTACATTTTTTCAAATTACAGTCCTGCATAGTAGCCGTTAATAAGGTTTTCAGCCAACACTTTGCTGCTAGGTAGTGTGATTATTCTTTGAAGAGATGCAGCTCATGTGAGTGTCTTTCTGTTTTGCCTTGTTTTGGGTTTATTGATTAAGACAGCTGGTATCTCCACTAATGAGATGAGAGTGAGACGCAGTAGCTCATAAAGACTGGCAGCTGCCATCTTGAGATGTCCGACCACTCACAAGTCGTAAACATGAGAATCTTTTCCATCATTACCTTCCCTCCTACATTATATGAAAGCGGTACAAGACTCCAGGAAGTCAATGAGACTTGATATTCTAAATCTAACTCTGAAGAAAGTATTTTTGCAAAATGTCGAGCTATTCCTTTACATGCTGATGTTAATAAGAAGAAAATTGCAACACAAATGCATTAAAGGTCTGTAGATGAATATATGTACATATGTGAATGTATTCATGTCTATGTATCACTGATGTCTGTGATCTAACTCTGATATTAGTGCTTGTACAGCTGGGAAGGCACCAGCAGAAAGGAATGTGTCTTGATTTGCTTGCATGCGCTATTTCAGGAACAGACAATTCTTCACATTAAACTTACATCTACAGTATTATTTCCTCCCACCAGCAAAACAATGCTCACCACAAGTGCAACCTTTCGAGCTGCTCTTAAATACAGGGATACATCTGCTCTTTATCGCCTTCTCAGTGCTAAGCTTTGAGATATCACTTCTCGCCTCCAGCGCTTGTGAAATAAAGTTGATAAGTCTGGTAATTTTTACTGTTATTGAGATTGAAACGCGGGGCTGCTGTCATATATTCCTTGGCACTAAATTTTAAATAACAGCCACAGGTTCTGCATAAAGACTGATTATTTATACCTGTGATGCTATGTGGAAAAAAAGCAACAGCTCTGAGACAGATTAGATGAAGAGAAGTGCATCTAGAAACCGATAGCAGTTATTATTGACTGTGCGGGTCCTGACTCTAACCAACCTTCCAGTCATTACAATGTTTTCCTTCACTTTGTATGACATTCAGATGTGCTAATTAGAGAGCCGAGATGTGTTCTCCGAATGTGCTAAAATTTCCAGTTCAAAAATAACAGGTTCAGGGAGGGGAGAGGAGGAAGAGGAGAGGGGGGGAGAAAGTTGGAGGGGGATTTGGCTATATCATATCACATGATAAACAAGACCCTTTTGAAGTTAACACCAAAGCAGGTTTTTTTCTTCACCCGACTCACTCTGTGAAGACGGAAACACAATAAAGACAGAAGCCTCTCCACTTCCTCCGCACGACACAGCAACACAGTTAATAAAGCACAGCAAACCAAAACATATTAAACATCAATATACGGCAAGAGAGATTTTATAACCTCAAATTATTGAGGGTTCGTCCCTGCAGCTTCAGCAGGGGTACAACAGTTTGTCTAATGGTCTTAAAGGATTTAGCAGGTGTTTTTGGAGTATAAATTTAAGATATTACATTTTCAGGGTCCTAGATTGTGACTATGGTTGGCATTGCAATATTACATGTTTAATTTAAACGGAGCTGCTGATTTTTAAGTGTAGTTTAGTAATTATTAGTACATAAATACTATTTTTTTTTCTTCTTTGTGTGTATGTGTGTTAAATTATTTAAGGATACGTGCAGCAGTCCCTGTGTGGATTTGTGCTTAAAGCTATTTGCGTAAAGTTCATGCAGACAAAGTTGTGACTATGCCTCTGAGCAAATCTCTGCTTTTTATTTGTGTGGCTACTAAGGCACAATGCCTTGTGGATTCGAAGAGGCACATCTCCTCTTATAGTTATTTGTCCAGGAAACGAGTGGGAATAGTTATAACATATAACATAATAAAAAAATGTATTTTTTATAATGATAGGTTCAATTCATAGCTGTACACAGTGTAGGCTGTTAGGACTGAGTCATCACTCATGGTTGATTCTATATAGCTAACATCCCAGATGGCAATAAAAGACGTTTTCCAAGAACTAAACAGTAAGACGACATTACAAGGGCAGCAAAATACACCAGGATGAGTAACACGATGATGAAAGCCTCCCGAATATTGCCGGGCTAATTATGAACGGATCGTTTGAGGCTGAGGAGGAGCTGGCTCATCTCCCACCATCTTTACCACATCTCGTCCTTGACCCCGTCTCAGGCAGCACCAGCCGCTTCTCCACATGCAGGTGGACGCATCCCTGCCAGTCGGCCAGCCAATGGAGATGCACCCCACAGATGGGAAAGCAAGCTTCTCTCAAAGTTCCCCAGGACAGTCCCTGGCACTCACTTTATAACGTCCTTCATCTCCACAAAAAGTGCTCCTCTGGGATAAATAGCGACTGTGTTAACCAGTAACCTCTCAAAAAATCCCACCGTGGGCTCGTAGCCACTCTCACGGCTCGGTTCATTATGCCGCCCAGGAAGTGAGGGCACTGACAAAAGAGACTGTTGAGCATAGTGACAGTAGAGGTATGTATTCAAATTCATACAAAAACACTCCAAAGCAGAGAGTTTCTTTTTGAGCCTTTGTGACTGTGTGGTTGCTGAAGACTCATTCACAGGGAGACACGCAGACAAAAAAAACATGCTGTTCTTTTGTCAAAGCATCATCAGCATTACAGGCGAGGACGAGCTATATCATTCACTCCTTTCTAAGAGAGGAAATCCTGAGTGTAATGGAGGCTTTAGACGATTATAACATGGTGGTGGAAATCCTCAGTCCGGTCCAGTCTGACTCCTCTTTCATCTTTAACATGCTGAGATAAATCGCATTTATCTTTGCAGACTCCGAACAAGAACTTATCTGAGGCTGAATCGCATTCTGGCTGCAGCACTAAACTTATTCAAGAAACAGTGTTTTCCATATTACTTACTGTGTGGGGATATAAAAAATATAAATGAAGTATAGGTTCAATACCTTAGATGTAAAGACTTTTATAACTCCACAGATGTTTCATACCAGAGAGGATTCAAGGTTATTTAAAACACTGGCTTGACATTTTGGGAAATGTGCTTATTTACTGTCTTGTTTTTCTTGAGTTAGCCAAATGAAAAAGATTAATATCACACTTATATCTGTTTGTGATGCACGAAGCTGCAGCCACGATATTTAATATTTGAACCAGGCAGCACATAAACTCTGTAAGACCATTATTTGTTTTGTTTTATTGTTCAGATTAAACAAATTAGAGAAATGTACTAATTGGTGAGCTTCAGAAGGGCTGGTAGGAGCACGTTTTTCTAGATTCCTCCAGTTTCCATCTGTTCTTAAGCTAAGTGAAAGGTCTCTTAGCTGTAAATGTATATGTAATTGGACAACATGATGTGATTAGATGTAAAAAATATGAGTGAGTCACCAATATGACTTGATAGAATTCTGAATGAAGGACATACAGCATGTACAAGAAATGTATTTGAGTCAACGTGATGAACCGATGAAAGATTTGTGATAAGAAATTGAGAAAAGAGAAGCAAAGGTGTGGTAGAAAACAACTGATTGTCAAGCATAAACTGTCTGATTAGTATTTCAGCGCTATTATGACAAGGGCTGTAGCTTTTTAAAAATGTGACTTTTAATGTCTGAGAGGTTTTGTTTTATGGCTGCAGACAGTAATATTTGTTTCAATATATTGTTTTTTTATAGGATTTTATTGAGATGAAAAGCTCTGCTGCTGTTTTGTATTTTAAATAGGATATATTCCACCACCCAGCACTCTGTCCTCAGGGGGTGTATTTTCCTATTAAACAGAACTGGTAATCCTTGCTGTTTCACCAAGTATTTAATGTCATTAAATTGCACCACTTGAACAAACCAATCTCAGGTACCCCACAGTGTGATGTCTCAACAGGAGAAGATATGTTAAGGGGCAGGGCCAGTGATATTTCTGGCCAACCATAATAGCAGTTTTATTACAAAAGGATGTGGAGAGCAGGAAACTGAACGCATTGTGTGAAGCTGAAAAACTTCCGGTGGGAAAAATGTCACTATTGTTCTTACGAGACCAATTCCTACTCAGTCATTCCTGGGTGGCACAGAAAAAGAGAGGACACCCAAATACCAAAGTGCTTTGCTGTAGTCATTTATGACTTCAGATGAATAATATGTTTTGTTGATAATAAATGTCCATTAGCTGGAATAATTAAGTACTAAACAGGTAACAGGTGCAAGTATGACAAACACGGCGCCGCTGGTTCAGATATTACGTGAGGCCAAATGAGCTCTCTGTGATTAAACTAAGCATTAGGTGTGGCCACACTGCTAATGCTAATGAAAATGATCTTTACATGTGTATAATTTATCCAAGGCTTTGCCACAAAGGGGAATAGACCTTAATCTGTGTGTGTACGTGTGTTTGCATATAGTAAATGTGTTGTGATCTGGAGTTAATGGAAAGTGTAACCAAATTATTCCTACACACTTTGTTCGCTAACACCCGGTGCATCATTGTAATTATGGCGTGTGAGGGCAATCAGAATTAATTAATTATGCTCAGATGCATTGCCTCTGGCAACCTTTCATACACATGTGAAAGGTCAATTTTCTTTGCAAGGCGGAAATGAAGTCGCTGACAAAGTGATGGATGTTTTTCTGAATGTTGATGCTTCAAACAGAATCATCCCTGGTGGGTTCTCGCTCCAGCCAAAGCAGAATCTACTGATGGCTCACAGAAAGGGCAGATGCAAGAAATTTCAAGTAATTATCTGAATTTGTGGAATGGAGTTAGTGAGTCTGTATGCAGATTTGAGTGTGCAAGTTTATCCAGCCAGTTATCCCGTTTATAAGAGAATAAATTAATAACTGGAATGATTTAATGAGTTAAGTGTGGGTTTTCTGGGAGGAATAAAAGTGTTCGGTGGCAAAATATTTGCAAGGACACTTACGTTTTTGCAGAAATTACGCAGTTACAGAAACGTAACTGCAAAAATAAATTTACTGAAGGGACTAAATATATAGTCACACAGGTATAGAAACAAAAGGACTTTGTTTTGGTGAGTGGGTTGTAAATGAAAGAATTAACATGACACCACACCTGCATACTGAGCTACATAAAACAATCTGATTGCTTGATAAGTACGTGAGAATTGGATTATCTATGTTTTTCTGCTAAATTTGTGCATTACATCTATGTTATAGGTAACGGAAGAAAAGAGTTATGTTTTTGGCAAGGAAAATATGACCAAGCAAGGTTACGGTTAAGCTATGGTTTGGTTTAGATGACTAAAACTCTTGGCTAAAGTTAGGAAACGGGGGCTATAGTTAATAAAGAGTTACATTTTAATTGCAGGTCAGTGACAAAACACCCCCATCAACCACCACGACCTTAACATCCCAATTTTTCCATTTCTTTCCATATATTAGTATCATATGCATGAATATTGGAGTGCTTGGATTTTTTCATTATGTCAGTATTTCAGTGCTGCAGCTGGAACTGTGAAAATGTGAGATAAATGAATTGGTGCACTCACCTGAATTGACACATCACTGTAGGATCCTCCAATGACCCCAGAGATGGCCAGCGGAACCTCATTTTGGATTGGTCTGGAGCCGTCTGGGCAGATGAAACCCGGATCGTGCACCTTGGTGAGAGAGGCCCTGACGAAGTCCAGGGACTGCTCCAGAGCGTAGGTGTCCTTCGAGCAGGTGTCCAGGATGTGGGCCCCCAGCTGGAGTCCGGGAAGGATGCGATCGCTGGAGTTAATCTCATCAAGTGCCAGCAGCATGGCTTCCAGTCTCTGGATCCCCCTCTGCTCGTTGATCTTACCACAGTCCTCCATCCCATCACCTTTTTCGTGCACCGGGAACAGGCCCCCAATCACCAAGTCGCCGTCCAAGATGATCTCACGTTTGGCTGCGGGGGGTAATCTGGAGATGTTAGGCAGGACTCCTGGTATCAGCAGCTCCAGCAGAAACATGTGAAGAGGCCAATAATGGGCAGAATTGACCTGCGACTTGGGGCAGAGCACTGCACTCAGCATGGCAGGATCAGGTGGCAGGGTTTAGCTGGTTGAAGTAGAGAGGAGCAGAGGTTCACAGAGTCTGGAGGAAGATTGCTTTCAGGTCTTCTCTGAGCGAGTACAGCATGTTTGATATTTCCTGAGTGAACGAAAGAAAAAAAGCAATTTAAGCAGTTGATACAGAATTGTGGGGATAAATTGCGTATCAATCTATGTATGGGGAGAAAATACAATTTAACCAGAGACAGAGCTGAGTAACAACATGGCCGTATGGTTTAAAATGTGCATCACTTATGCCCACCGATAGTTTGTATTTTTGACATTTGTCACTGATTTTCATTAGTGCTGTTAACCTTGTTCAGCTTTTTGCCTGCAGGTTTATTCAAAGATATGAAACAGTCAAACCAAGGCATACAAGTGTATAAAGGTCACCATATAAACTTACTTTTGCAAGTGGTTCTTATCTTTTTTTATCGATTCGTACCAGAGCTACATTGCTTTTTCTCGCCTTATTGCAATCTATAGAAATGCTACAGACAGATAATGGTTTTATTGGACAGTCTAAACCCGAGACTGTTTTGTAAAGAGCCTGAAATTGAGCCATGGATCTTAGGAGTTACTTTCTGAAGTGAAACAGATGTAGGCATTATTTCAGTCGCGCTCTCAGTGTGAAATACAATCACTGCAGTTTAACCGGAAAGACAAACTCAGAGTTGCCACCTTGGCGTGACCACATCAAACATTTATAGATATTTAAGGCACCTCTCGAGCAAAGCATAATTTCCCAGCTTACAACTGAGATATCACATAGACGGAGGTGCTCCTCAATGGCTGGGGTTGCCATGGAAACATGGTGGGTAAAAAAAAAAGAGGGTTGGACTGCAGGGAAGTGGGCAGTGAGACATGTATGCTAATGTAGATTCCTATCATGTTGAGGTTACAGGTGTGGATCTCACCAGGAGTTGTTAGGATGTCGGATTAGGGAGATGGTGAGGTTCAATCACAGAGGAGGAGGAGGAGGAGGAGGAGGAGGAACCAACCCTGTGATATATTCTTTCCAATTGCAGTCATCCGTCACATGCATCAAACACACAAACAACTTTAACACAAACACAATGATTTAAGTAAATTTACATAGTGACTACATACATACGGCCTTTTCAGGATTATTATCTTTACCATTACATATATCAGTTCCCTTGATTTGAAAGTCAGAGCGATGCAACGACGCCACAGAATATCAGCAGAAACTGTCGGTGAGTCTGTTTTGCATTTTTTTTAATCCAAGGTGAGATTTTAGAGGAGTCACGCTGGCAAACACAGAGCTTGGCTGTAGTTTGGACTATTTGATGTGCTACCGCTCCCCTCTCCTTTAAGAAGCAATGGGAAGCTTATTACTGACTTTTCCCCTTCTGTCGCGCAGTGACATTATAAAAAAATGTGTCACTTGTACAACCACAAACGCATTATTAGCTGTTTTATTAGTAGTTCTGTTAACAGTCTTTTGGTTCAGTCTGAACGTGTCCTGTTTCTTGTGCTCACAGAGGCAGAAAACCGTCACAGTGGGGTATGCAGGGGCTGGTTACAAAAGCTTCTGCAGCTTCAAACAGATAAGTTCATGTGGTGTATGTGCGTATGCATGCTTTCGTGGGGACACTGAAGAATATCCTGTGACACCCTAAGAGCAGTGTACGCCGCAAACAACAGAGGAAACGAGGAGGGAAACGTGTAATGAATGCTGAATTTCTCCCCAGATAAATATTACATCAGGTTGTGGGTGGGAAACCTTATGGTGCACTGATGGATCAACTACCCTCCATCCATCAAAGGGGATTACATGCGGTAATATATGAGAGTTGTAATGTAAAAATCTGTCTCAGATCTGGTGTGTGTCCGGAAACAGTAGGTGCAGGTGTTTTGGTATTACTGCACCACATTGGCCCTATTATGAGAAGCAAGGTGAGAAAAAAAAACTTGAAGAGTTCAGCATTAAGAGTCTAATTGGTCTTCTATGCTGTCTGTAGGAGCAGATGTGGGCTTTCTGGTTGCAAAGACTAGGTCACAGTGTGAATTAATGGTGCAATAAGAAACAGCCAATTAGGCAGACCTATGCAAACTAGGCCAAAGTGAGGTTGGAGGTCCAGCAGAGCCTCTTAAACCGCCAAGAAGGGCACATAAATGCTGAAGAGGCGGAAGTGGACATAAGTTAGATCAATCAAAACCATATTTCTTTCCAATCATTTGAAACACTTTATAAACGGGAGCAGTGTTATCAGCTCACGTGAGCATTAAATCTCAGTTCCTGCTTAGCACTAAAGTAGCTTTTATCAGGCCTCGATCACATCATTAAAACTATCTTGAAACGCCTGTCACACTCACACTCAGCTGCTGAGAGAGTCACTCGCTCCCCAGCTGTCTGCGCACAATATTCCTTCTGAAAGGCAAGTTCAAAAAGAAAAGGCAGTGTGCTTTACTCAGCTTTGAACCATCAGCTAATGCATTACTGCTCCTGCCCAGCACAGAGAGGATTTCTCCAACATTAGCATAAAGATGTTTTGAGAACGCCATTCCTTATTGTCCTTATTCTTTATCCAAATATAGCTAGTGTGTGATAAATGACTCACTGCAGAGTGGCTTTCAGCGATGATGGTGATTGGCGTGTATAATCATATTATGTACATGTGTCTATGGAGAAATACAATGTTATTTATGTCTAGGAAATGAGCTGTGAAATGGTTTGGAGTTGTGCATGAGATGCGGACACGTCACCCCATTGGTTATTGTGGACTCTCTGATCGTGTAATATACAAAATAATTGTATTTATTATGATACAGTAATTATTATTAATTACTGTATTATCAGTGCATCAACTCAAATTCTTAGACTGGACAGAGTCTGCGTGCACTTTTATTGAATACTTTAAAGGACATGACATGACATTTAATTTAGTGCCTAATCCACTGCACATGAATCATTAAGCCTGTTGAGTAATGGCAGCCTAAATACGGCTCTTGTCCTATGACATTTAAAATATTGCTTCCCAATGGTTGTGACTAGAGTTGATAAGATAATAACATATGACAAAATCAGGATAAGGATGCATGACAAAAAACAAAAACATGGATTAAGGAAATCATTTTCTGCATATGTCAAATCAGAAATTTTGCTTTAATTTTTTCTGTATTACATGACACCAGATTTTCACATTCTGCTGCAAACCTGTACTATTTAGCGCAAAGACACAAGACAAGTCACTCAATTCAAAGCAGGAACCCTTTTACATGACTAATAAAACACAACAAAATAAATAAATAAACTGCAGGCTCCCTAACTCATCCAACAATTTCCACCATTATATAATCTCCAGTGGGGACACAGTTTATCCCCCCACCTGGACTTGTCAGCTGAAGGAATTAGGATGCCTCGGTGGTGGCCAGCAGCCAGTCGATCGTGAGTTTGAACATAGATCAAATGCATCATTTTTATCAAAATAGCACAGGGGAATCTGGCTGTCGGGCTGTTAAGCTCTCGAAAACTATGATGATTTGCATGTGCTAATATCCCACCTGGATGTTTATTCAGAGATAATTAGATCACATACTGAAACTGAGAGGGGGGGGGGCAGAGGATATAGGAATAAAGCTGCTTACAACAGGTTGTCTTAGTCTGTTGACTGCTGGCCAGGATGGAGGAATCACCTCATAATATGATGATAGCTTCCATTTAGACATTGTGCTGATGTCTAAATTAACTAATCTGCATCTTACAGGGATACATCACACCTTGTCTGACCCTAAAATGTGTGTAATATTGCATGGAGTAAATCAGTAAACCTTGCAAATAGCGCAGCCAGGTTTTACAGCAGGAGTCAATTAGGGAACATTGGAGCTGTGTGAAAACAAAAGATCCGATTGGTTTGAGGAGAACCTGTCAGACTGAAGTGAATTATGTAATTCTGTATTTGTGACAGTGACTCTCTCCACATATTCATCCCTGAGATGTGGGGTGGTGTAATGATAAAGTAAGTCTTCCTGATGTTGCTTCAGGGTGCTTCCAGGTGACTTTTCTTGTGTGGAATAAAGAGAAATGTGTGTCAATGAGTGAAATCAGATTTGGATGCAGTTAAGTTTGAAGCTGCGGGATAGCCTCGAACGCCTTTTCCTGAAAACCCACTAAAAACGCAAAGGCGCTGCGCAAAGTAAATCCCCACGTTTAACACACACACACACACATCAAAGTTAAGAAAACAAGAAGCTGGGCCGTGTCTTACCTGGTTTGTAGTTCTACAGATAAATCCTCCGCGGACGTGTTCGCAGGTCTCCTTCCCACAGCCGAGCTTCATGTAACGAGCGGGGTCCAGATGTTGCTCACTTTGGGCATGTTTGCCAGGCAGCGGTTTGGATCTGTCCTTGGTTCTGAAGTGTCCGCTCACATTGGCAAGTCTCGCAAACTCCTCTCGCTGCCCTCCAACTTGTTCCTGGCAGCCGCCGCGAGTTCGAGCCCGGAGATACCCGCCCAAGTGTTCATATGTCCACCAGTGCAGAAGGATCGAGGGGGGATTTCTCTTTGTTTGTCACTGCGAGCCGGACCGAGAGGCAACTGCATCTAAATATAAAAAAAAAGCAATTAATTTTCTGTCTCTTTTTTTCTAAATATCCGCGTTACATTTCATATGTGTGGTGCGGAATCAACTTCAAAACAAGAGCTGTTGAGGGGGAAAAAAATCCTGCTGGAGCACCGTCGGATCAGCCTCTCTGTTTCTCCTCCGCTGCTAGAATGAGCTGCTCGCCTCTCACAAACCTGACGAGACTTCATGCAGCGTGTGTTTGCATGGCAGCGGAGTGAGTTGCAAGCAGGAGCGACTCCCAGAAAAAATAATAATGAAACCTAATTCCCAAATAAAACAATACTGTGCTGTTTAGTATGCAGGAGTAAAGGAAAACACAGAGGAAGATGCATTAATCAAAAACCCTGTTTCCAACTTCTCACAGGTCCTGTGACTCATCTACTGCATTCCCTGTGGAGCTGAGCTTGTATGGTGTCAGTCTAACTTTTAATGATAAACCCCCTCCTAAAAAAAGAAGAAAAAATCTTTCCAAACAGATTATAAGCCTACAAGGATGCTACCTCTCTCTCTCTCCAACTAAATTTAGAAAAGATGAGAAGAGAGAAATGAGCATCAACTTTTTTTTTCCTTTTCTTTTTTTTAACCACTCTGTGAAGACTGGCCAGCTTCCTCATTCACCTCCATCTCATTAAAACTGAATCACACTCAAGTTGAGTGGCACAGCACTTCACAAACTCAAGAGGCACGATGCACAGTTTGTTTTTCACTGGAAAAAGGCAGCCTCCCACCCCGCCACATCCCCACTACACACAAAACTATTTCATATCATTTCACCTGCAGTTCAGTCACATCTGCTTGTAGAATGGGGCCCTACTTGAGCAGAAAAGATTGTCCTCATATAATGTAATGTCACAACGTATCACAAAGGAAATTGTCACTGACATTCTGCACTGATCCAGCCTTCTCTTAACACATGTATAGCATTGGAGAGCCTTAACGTCTTCCTGCCTGGTAACTCAGGTTACATATGCAGCTACATGTTCTGCAAAGACACAACCTCCTGCTACTTTTCCTGATCCCAAAACAGTATTACATCAGCAGCATTCCTGTTGTATAATTAGTGAGGAGTGCAGGAAAAAAAAAAAAAGAAGATCTGCTACACCAGTTAGGTTTTTTTGTGTCCAATTTGCCCTGCTGCACAGTCAAACCCGGAAATATCCACTAAGCAAACATAAAGTTGTGCAAAATTCTGCTTAATTGCAATTTTCTGCCACCGTCCTCTCACCCACACGCACACAAAAAACACACACATCTCACCATTTTCAAGTGTTTCATTTCCGGATTAACTAGCTACTTTGCAGTTAGGGGCTGGAGGAAAAAAAAAAAACCCAGAAGAACTTTTTCTGTGTGCAGTTGGCAATTAAAATGACGAGCGGGTGCTGCTTGTTGCATAATTCCTTCAGCTAACACAAGGGGACCAATTTTCTCCTGAAATAGAATTGTAGTTTACATTACAATAGTTGAGGGCATGTGGGTGGAATTCAGAGTTTAGACAGGAACATGCCAATTAATGTCGAGCAAAATTACAGAGGACAGACGCAAAGTGTTGCCAGCCAGTGGTCAGCGCACATCAGTCACCCTGCTGCTGTTCGCTGTGGAGGTTTTCTGACAATTCAGCGTTAAAGACAAAACAATCAGCCCCAAAATGCACAATTTTCCTCTGTAGTGTTTTAGTTTTTGCTATCTCTTTGTGGAAACGTGATCTTGTTAATTAAAAATCAACCAAATAACAATCTACAGACACAATAGGTGTTTGTACAGAGAGGAAGCAGAACAATCTGCTCTGATCAGATAGCCTTCATCAGCTGAGTCACCACTTTAACAAACCCACAAACAGGCTTTTACACATTTTCCAGCAAGGGAATTCAGGCAGAGTTTAAGCAGAATTAATTATTAAAGGGGTCAATTTGCTCAATCTATGAAAAGCTCGTGCATTCAGCCATGCAGACAGTTGTAATTTCATTTGGGTTTTGAAATATTATAAATATATGACTGCTGTCTGACTGATAAGAGTGACTTCTGTTGCCGCCCCAGTAGGACAAAGGTAAATAGAATTTCGGTTAAAAAGCTTATTTAACAACAGTTACTCTGAAAATGCACAGACCTTCCTGTAAATACCTGTTTTCTATGATATAGTTTGTTTTTTTCAATGAACACCACCGTTTTCAGATTTTCCTGAGAACCTTGAACGTTGGTTTTGGTAGGAAACTTAACTGTTTAAAAATGATTCGTACAGCTCAAACAAAACATGATATGACTTTTGTTATTTAAACTGGGGTGAACTGCCCCTTTCTACAGCATGTTTACTACACGGCCAGAGAACTTCCTGTGATTGGATGGTCATACCTTCAGCTTTCCATTCCAAATGTTTCCCTCACTTAAAGCTTGCAGCAGGCAGAAATCTGTAAAACATCAGATATTGACATAATTTGAAAATATACAGCCTCCCCCTGCAGCTCTTCCTTCTCCAATCTCTGTTCTAACCCCTCTCACACCAGATGAGCAGAAAGATTATCCAGCTAAAAGTTTGTTTACAGCTTAAGCTGGGACTCAAACCCCACGGAAAACCTGAAAATTGACTCAAGAGAAGCAGAGAACGGAGATGTTTGGTTTCCTCTCACACCACCTGAATTACAATATGCTGAATAACGCCACAAAAAAAAAAAGAAAGAAAGAAAAAACACTGCCTGCCCCAACTTTAAAGGATATTTCATTGTTTCATATATTGGTTCAAATATTAGTGGTTGAAACAATCATTTCTCTCAGTTACTGTACTGACCAACATTGTTACTATGAGCTCCAGAAAACGAGACACAGACTGTAAACACTTTAGTCCGACCATTGAAACCACTTTATTTGGATATAAAAGACAAGGTGAGCGCACTTGAAATGACAATACCAATCCCTCTTTGCACACACAAGTAGTTCCTGAACAACCACAGCAGCACTGTGGAGGGTATTTGGAGTAGACTAGTCCATGATGGATTTGTACAACTGACAATTTGGATTATTATTTATAGTTTGTCGTATTTGGGAGATTGTTTTAAAGCTGTGTCCTCATTTCACTGCTGGTGAGTATTTGTAGAGACCAAGTTCCCAAATCTTAGCAATTACTTTGATGAGTGCAAACTTATTCTCACTAATCAGAACTGTCATAAAGCTTAAACTATGAAAATAACAAATTGCAATAATCCTGGACTATCTGTTAAATTGCCATGAACATAAAACTGAATCCCTACCAGTTTCAAAGGCATAGTATTTACCGCCTGATACCATTACTGCATCACATCAATGAGGGCACATTATAGTCTAGTTAAGTTTTCATTCCCTATGCCCCATCTGTGTGCACAATAAACTGTTTGAGTTACCACCTCGTGTGTATAAGTAGCAAAGAAATGAGTGCACTCACTCCTTCCAGAGAGGTTGTGTAATTATACAAGAGAGAGAAAGCGTTTCAGCACTTACTCTTAAAGCTCATCCATCTCGTTTAAGTTTATCCTCTGGGAACTTAACCCCATCTTTAGAGTAATCAGCATTTAGATTAAAAATGTACACACACCCTATAGATCATCTCGGAACATTTGTCAGGGAAAAGCTCAGCATTCTGCCAATTAGGTCTCTGAGGCCACTTTACACAGGAGTAAATTGATGAATGAGTGATGCTTTATGAGACGTGGCTGGTTTGTTTTTTCAATGTTTCCATGTACCTGAGAAGAAAGAGCGTATACAGTACAGCAGCTTAAAGGATGCTTGTCAACAAAAATGACTCTAATGAACAGTTAGGCAGCTCAGAAATTTCCACGAATGCAATATTGTTTTCCTCAGAGACTACACTGACGGGAAACATCCAAAAATGCATTTCAGACAAAAACAATTGTGGCTGGCTTTCTCTAACAATCTGCTACTGAGGTTTGAACTAGTTATCTGGATAAAATCAGCAAAGAGCCAAGATATATTCCAGGTTTTATCTACCCAATTAACTCAGCAAACCAGTGACTTGGCTTAATTTGTTGCACCTTAAAATCTCAGTCAGGTGCTGGAGATGTGGTGTACTGAAGCAGAATTAATACATCCACTTGTATATCTTTTTATTCTGCTTTATAGTGGCTGGAAAGATTTAAAAACTAGACTGTATTAAAGTATTCCTTGCCATTATTTATGCATTTACAGTCGCTTTACCTTGAACACCCTCTCTTTTGCAGTCTAATTGGTCAATAGTGTAACCTTTGCAGGATGACTCACTTTCAGCAAGAGACACTTTATCTGACAGTGTAATGCCAGTTACAGTACCAGCCAAATGTTTAGACACAACTATAGATTAGGGTTTTTCTTAATTTTATTATATTATTGTTGAATAAACCTGAAGACAGAAAAACAAATATATA
>OMNN01097757.1:15907-75149 GCA_900302755.1 Chromis chromis
TATATGGAATTATGTATTAAACTAAAAACAAAGAAAATATGTTCTTTAAATAAGCAGCTCCACAGGGTTGTTACCTGGGATGCTTTTCCTACCTTAAAGGAGTTTCCACGCATGCTGAGCACTAGCTGGCTGCTTTTCCTTCACTCTGAGGTCCAACTAATCCCAAACAATCTCATCTGGGTTTGGGTCAGGTGACTGTGGGCAGCAGGTCATCTGATGCAGCACTTCATCACTCCGCTTCTTCGTCAAAAAGGCCTTACAGAGCCTGAGGGTGTGTTTTGGGTCAAAGTGTTGAAAAGCAAAGGATGGTCCCACGAAGCCCAAACCAGCCTTTGAATTCTGAATAAATCTTCAACAGTATCAGTGGGAAAGCATCCACATACTACCTCGCTGTGATTTTTGCCATAACGTTGCTTACTGCAGTAGTAGAGGCTGTATACCAACTCTACTATAGCGCTAAACAATAGATGGTCTTTAAAGCATTAAGAAGGCAAGACATTTCCCCAACTAACTCTTGACAAAGCACATCTGGATACTTACCATTCTAGGTGATAACCTCATGAAGCTAGAAAAATATTGCCTTTATTGTGCAAAGCTGTCGACAAACAGTGACTACTTCGGGGAATCCAAAATATGAAACGTGCAAGGGGTTATCAAAAAGTTCTGGCACTGCTTGTGGTGTGCACAGAGCAGGTAACTTGAACTAGTAACTGTCTGGAAGTCAGGATTACTTTGGTGCAGGACCTGTGGTACACATGTTTTTGTCAACACTGGTAGGTGATTTCTCCACAGCCCTAAACTGTAGCAGAGAAGAAGTTCCAATTCTGTGTCAGTCAGCAGCCGGAAACAGCAAACCATCATGTGGAGGATCATCCCTGGTGACCAGAGGTGGGTTTGCAGCTACCATGCAGAGAAGAAACAGCAGTTTTCACAGTGGAAAGAGGCAGCAGTTTCCAAAACGGGACAAGGTGAATCAGGTCAAGAGCGCACCTTGAGCATACGTTTACATGTTTATGCGCTGTGAATTTATCCCCCAGGGTCAGACTCTAACATCCTGGGGTGTCTTGAGGGAAAAACATTTGGCTCAAATGACTCAAACTGGTGGTGGTGTGATGGCATGTGGATGCTCCAATTGTGCTGTGCGTCTGGTCACAGTGCGGCGGTCACATACAGGGTTTTTTGGCCTCTTTCCCGAAATGAAATTAAAGCTAAAGGGTTGCCGTTTTAACACAATTTATGAGATTCAGCGCTCATGGCAGATGCTGCATGACATGTTTACATAACAGGACTTCCAGGGAGCTTTAAAAGTGTTGCAGAACTGCTGGGAGCGCTGTATTGAACCACAAGGAGACAAGTTCAACGGGGATGGAAGCCAAATTTAAATCAGATATGGGTTTTTACTTTTTAAAGGCACCGTCCCGCCTCACGTTTGTGTTAATTTTTTTGGTAAATTCTTAATTCCGTGTGTCATTTCATAGTTCATAGCACAAAACTCATTAAATCAATGCGGGAAACAGTAAAAAAGAAAAGTATAAAAAGAAAAACCCTTGAATGACTAAGTGTGGCCAAATGTTTGACAAGTGTTGTATATTTAAGGAAAGCCTTCGTGGTTTTTAGACATATCAGTTACCGCAGTCAAGTGAAGGGCAGACAAAAGCCTTTGTCAGGTACAGTATTGCTCATTTCTGTCAAACAATAATAATCTAAAGAGTCCCTTGAGATCAGAATATGTAAAGACAGTGTGCTTGAAGATGATATACGCCTCCTACTTGGTTTAATGCACAGACGCCTGCACTCTAAGTGAGAATGCCTTGCTGTAAGGAGCTTGAGTCGGTGTCTTTTTTGTTGGAAGATAAGTATATGGGTATCACTGGACACGGGTCATCAGGTGGCCTTTCGGACTACAGCTGCCATATTTATTTCACAGGGAATAAGAGGAAAAAAACAAACAGAAATTAGTCTGTGCAAAGAGACACCAGATGGGAGAAACCTTGAGAAAGTAAAACAACAGAATTTGAGGGCCAAACAGAAAATGAAAAAGCCAAGAATGGTTATGTGAAAAAAATTTGAGGATGCTAGAGGCCAGATATAAGTCACAGAGCTTCACTTTGTAGTCCCAGTGAAATGAATATTAATGGTCAAACCACTTGTCTTGGCCGCAAACTCATCGCAATCAGTCTCAGAGGTGGTCAGAGGACTACAGGAAGAAGGTAACTGCATTCATTCACATCATTATCTTTGGAAGTGAAGTATATTTTAAAATTCAAATATGCACATCATCAATAAAAGCTACAACACACAGCCCAGTAGAAAGACAAAAAACACAGCAAAAGAAATTGTTCAAAAAAACAATATTGGTCACTCTGTGAGGTCAAGTCTTCTCAGTGACCTGTATCAGTTACTACTGAATGAAAATACAGCCCTTTGTAAAAAGTCACAAAATACATTTGAAATGAACGGGATTCCCTGCATGTACAGTACTGTGCAAATGTTTTAGGCACTTTAGATGTTTCACAAAGTTACGTGTTGTGCATTTTGTTAAAGAAAGGAACAGCCTCTCTGTAGATGTGAACTTGTTGAAGATGTGAAAGCTTCAAACAGAGCCGAGTATGCATGGAAACACTGGGGTGCAGAAAATTGACAGCTGGTGCTCTAACAGGACTCACCAAAGGGCTGGAGAGCTCTACAAGTATGACTGGTTTGGTCTGTCGGTCGGTCTGGTTCTGCATTTCTACAAATGGGAGTTGGCGATTTGGTGTGAACTGGTGTTCCGACAATACCAAGAAGTAGAGATGATACTTATCCATCAGGGAAGAATCTGATCAGTCCTACATTCTCTTGCAGAATGACGACATCATGGAGTCAGTATGGGATTACATGAGGAGACAGCAGTAACTGAGACAGCCTAAATCCACAGCTGAACTGTGGTGAGTTCTCAAAAATGAATTGAAGAAATACCTGCCAGTATCTGGAGAACTGCTATTGTTTAAAGGCCAGTGCACCAAAATTTGAATATTTTAAAAGATTTGGAGGTCTTTTCTGTTTACTGCACTATGCTAATTGTGAAAAAGTTAATTTACATGGCATTTTTTGGAAGCCTCTTTACAGCATTAGTACCTAAATCTTTTGCACAGTACTTTGTTTATCAGAAAGATTATGTTTCACTCAGTACAGTAAAAAATAACAACAACTCATCAAACAACTTGATCATCCTCAAAACAGCGACGATCGTTTCATCTCGAAAGATAAAATACTAAATTTGGAAGATATTCAAGTAAAACGCTTTGGTTAACAAATACTCACTTCAGTCATCTTATATCATTTTTAACAGCATCATTTTTGCAAACATGTTTCAAGAAGCTCAGGTTACTTTCAAGTGGAATGTTTTCAGTCATCGAAAGTGATTTTTAAAAGAGATAAACTCTCACTTTAAAACTGAGATTAAGAGAATAAAGGATGAGTCTAAATGATATTCCATATTTTTCAACAAATCAAATGAAAAGATAAAAACCAAAAATAAACTCATCCTGGAAACAAGTCCTGTCTGTGTGACATAGAAAATTTTCTTTTGTTGTTTAGTTCCTAAAAAAGAGACACCCGTTTGCACTGGGTTACATGTTCCTTCATTACAACAAGCTTGAACTAACCCCACTTACTGTACATCTTTGGGCTACAGTAAGTTGTCACTAGAGCCCTAAATGTGGTTTGATCTATGGCTAAAAGTCTCCAACAAACGCACTGTTTACTCAAAATTGAGCAAAAAGGGTTACAAACTACAACACCCAGCTGGTTTAGGAAATTGTTTAACATTTTATAAAAACAAAACTATATTATATTCACAACTTTCAACAACTTCTGTAAGAAAAAATGTGCTTCCAGGGTAGAGAAGTCTCAAGGTATTGAGAAACATACTAATGCATTGTTGGCTTTAATCTTTTCATGAGATTAAGTTGACCAGCCAATGTTTGCTTCCCAACTGCATCTTCCTTTATTCTCTCCTCCCGAGCTAATACGTCTCTCTGAACTTTCACTCCTCTCCTCCAACCACACCCCACCACTCCTGAGTGGGGGCCTCCGGGCTCTTCTGGTTAGAGTGTCCACGAAGTTGCTCGTCACTCTCCTCCTGCCGTCCACCAGTCTGCTCCCAGTCCGGCTCTTTAAACGAGCTTCCCCCAGAGCTTCTCCCTCTGTAGTTTCTGCTCCCTTTATCTTGGATAGGCACCGAGTGGACCGAGGACGCTGCCAGTGACGTCTCCCTGCTGTCTGACAGGAGAACCCCACTCCCTGAGCTGTATTCGCTGTTGGAGTCTGCACCTAGAGCAGAGATACAACAAAAGGGAGGAGAGGGACAGATGGTGAGAGGACAATATAAACAAACACCACATGAGAAAAGCGAGACTGCCCAAAAATCCAGGGCTGGAACTCGACCAGAATCTGCATGATGGCATTTCAGCTGTACTGTGATTTCAGTCCAGAATGGCTATTATATCTTTCACACGTTTGCCTTTATTTTACAGCAAACGGATGAATAATTTGTAAATCATATGCACAGAGAACAATCAGAATACTCTTCCTCAAAATGTTTCTTGATATGAAATGCTTTCACTGTATCAGGCTTCATACTATATGACCAAATATGCGCTTGTCAGTGACACAAAAATAATTACCACCATCCTTATACTGAAAAATACTACTAGGCTGTGGATTATTTTCCTTCCAATTACGATGTGGATCCCTGCTTACAATATTGTTTTATACATCCAACTGATTTCCTCTGAGGCAGCATTTCACTGTTATATTCTCTCAAATATATATCAAACAGAAAATCTCCATATTGTGCATAAATAAAAAGACCGCTGTTGCATCTTGCGCAACCAATTCGGTTTGGTGCAATCGACTCATCCTAACTTATTATTACCATTGACTATCTTACGTATCATCCCCTCCTTTTTTGGTTCTGCACTGTTGCATGACAGAGAAGCCGTACTATATCTTGCTTGTCACACATTTCTTTTCCTGTTAATGAACTATGAGATACCAGCTACAACACCTTGTGCTGTGACTGAAACTCGAAATAGGCACAGAAGTGTTGTTAATTAGAAACTCCGGTGAGCTAAAGGTCTTCTGCTCTTTAATTGGATGGGATCATAGAAGCAGCCCGACCACTTGACTCCTCAGTGTTTTTGAGTTCATTCCTTGGCGGTTAATAAGATCAATTTAATACCTATGTGTGTCAGTCTGTTGACCTTTTGTCTTTGCGTGGCTATGAGTGTTTCTCACACCACAATCCTCTCAAATCAATATCTGCTAACACTAAGCTGGCCCGTCATTAACAGCAGACCTGATGAAGACACACACAAATGCCAAAAACTAACATTTAATAAGAAACAGAGGACAGGAGCCACAGAGAGGCCAGCTGTCACATCACAGGTTAGAAATATGGCAAAGACTAAAATCTCAGGTAGCTGAGGTTTGTGCATTGAACAGAATGAAAGGTGGATGTCTCGTCACTAAAATGCATTGCAATTGCAGAGGAAAGTGTAAAGTAGGAAGACAAGAATATTAAGCAACAAGCTACTGATTAGCCATTGATTCCTAATTAATAAGTTTATTTGATCAAAAAAATTAGTTTCATGTTTAACGGAAAAAGAGTCATACATGCATTCAGAAATGTGAATAAAAAGGAAAAAACTACAGTGAGACTTTGTCAGTAACTCTGTGACAGGCTCTTAAGACACCAAAGAGCAAAGCGAAACAAGATTTTTTCCATCGCTCATTAAACTTCAAAGGTAGAAAACAGCTTTATGCCACAGAGACATGTTGAATATCACACTGTGCGCTCAAGTTAAGAGGCTTCCAACGCGACAAGCAAAAAACAAAAACGGGAAATAGTTAAATTGCAGCATTCACACAGTACAGGATTATAATCGCCTTGGAAATGTTACAACTCTTAAGAAAGGAGCAAGACAGATAGTTTATAAAGAGGTACTGTATGTTCACGTGGGCTACGTTTGTTGTTGAGTGTGCAATCGAAACATTTAAGACCTAAGGGCTCATGTTGTTGTGTCACACATTCCTAAAATATGAAATTAGAAAAGGTGAGGAACAGAAAATTAATGCTGACAGAGAATATGAGATTGTGTCAAGCACATACTGCAGTCTGAACAAGGGGTGAATCATGGGAGTCTAAATTAATTGCAATGTAAGCTCCATAGCTGATTGTATGATAAATTATTCATTCCTGACACTGCATACAATCGACTATGACAATTTTCACAGATTTCAGTGTAAGAGAAGTGGTACAGATGAAAAGAGATGCAAGACAGCGTATCATGCAGCATAGAATGAAATCCTTTTTATCTTTATAAAAATGCATTTAATTTATTCCAACATAAAAAAAAACAAGCAAATTTGAATTTAGCCACAAGCTGTAGGTGATTAATTTAAACCCACCTCATATGCATGTGATTGATGAAGGGAAGAGAGAAATTAAATAAAACATTAAAATTATGCATAATGACATCTGAAAGAGCAACGGGTTTGGTTTGAAACTGCAGGTTGAACCCCTGAGGCAAGTCACAAAACTGAGTCAGTCAATGGGGAAGAAAAATCCTCTCTGGAAGACACACATTAGGAATGATATCTTTATTTTTTTTTTAGGTGGAATTTGCCTTTCATTGGGGGAGTTTAGTGGTAACTTCAGGCATAACTCTACATCTACTTTACAGCGGATCTATTACTGGACTGAGACATTCAAGTCTGAGTGAGTTAAATGTATTTAATGTGTTTAAACTCACTGGACAGAAGGATAATTATTATAATCAGGCTTAAAACCCACACACACGAGCAGTTCACATGAACATATTGTAGAAAGTGTCACAATCAGAGCTGTAGAATTGAGACTTGTCAGATTTTCCTCTATAAAGACTTGATGCGAGACTTGGAAGCAAAAAAATTCAGCTGATGATGTGAAATCAACCAACACTTTTCTAAACTGACAATCTCACCACCAGTTTTGAGTTCACAGCAGTTATGAACTTTTGAGCTCCTAGATGTGGATGGATGACCAGCAAAGGCTTCATTTATACTCCTGCATTAAAGATATAGTTTGGTTTCCTTAAAGTGGGGTTGTAATAGGTACGAATCCATCATCAGCACTCTCTTTAAAGCAGCCAGAATCTGTTGGCAAAAACAGCAATTCAACTTAGTTTGTGAAATTAAAGGATTGCCCTCACTAGTCCAGAGATACTAAACTAATTATTAATATTTTATAAATGGTCAAACCACTTAACTGTTGTTTCTAAGATGCTGCCAACTGCTGGTGCAGGTTTAAAGCAGGAAAGATGTCGTCTCGTAACACCAGTGTAGTTTGGCAGTATTTTGATCTAGAAAATGGAAATAAGGTTGTATGTAGGCTGTGCCAGAATAAACTGGCATATCGACCGAAGCAAGGCGTAACCACATACAGCACAGGCGTGTGGGCGTTAATCCACAGGGAAAGACGGCTGGTGGTGTTTGCATGTTAGCCACACTCGGCAAACCAATATGGCTTGATGTACCTGCAGACTGTGTGATCCCACTCAGTCTGAAAGCAGCTCATAATGGCAATTATATGCTTTCACTGGGAAATTAGTCGCTAAGAACATACCTAAATTTAGCCTCACAGACAATGGGAGTTGTTGGCCTTCCACTCTGTGATCACAGTGTTTTAACACATTCATTCCGAACTTACGTGTTAAAAAACACCATAGTCACACAACATGACAAACACGCTAACCAATCAAGGCAGCAGTCAATTAGGAACTTCTGTAATATAAAAAATACAATTTTTGTCAATGGAGTCTGGTGGCTTTGAAGAGAGCAGAGATTCAGTTCCCGCTGTGAAAATAGTGGTGAAAATACACTTTTAGGTGGACTTTTAAAAATGGTTTGTTGTTGCCCTGTCCACAGCAGTTCATAGCTTAGTTAGTAAACTGTAAATGGTCTTCACTGAAGTAGCATGTTTCTACCTAGGTAGTATTCAAAGCGCTTTACAATGTTTCCCATTAACACACACCAATGGCGGCAGAGCTGCCATGCAAGGTGCTCGTCTGCCATCAGAAGCAGCTTGAGGTACGGTGTTTTTCCAAGGACACTTTGGCATGTTGAGATCAAAGCACCAACCTTGCGATTAATGGTCAACCTGCTCTACCACCAGAGCCACAGCTGCCTCTGGACCAACATCTACTGCAGATAACACACTGACTATGGATACATACCTTATCCAACCCAAGTTTAAAGAAAATAAACCATCCATTTAAGGAGAATGCTGCACCTACAGCAGCTATGTGCATCAGCTGCCAAGCTACACTACCGGCTACAGTGCAGCTGGTGTGCATCTCCACAAAAATACTATTACACATTGGATCTATAGGAGCTGTGGAGATAACACTTGGGGGACCGCGTGAACTGTGAGTGACTGCTTGTGTTTTCCCCTTCAAGTTTTTGATGCTGCAAGAGCCTGCTGAGAGTGAAGACACTTTGAACGTTGTTTGCACGTTTTATAAAGAGTCTTTTCTTCTCCTTTCCAGCACATCTAGCGAAGCCATTTTCACTGCAACCCTTCACACCAGTCACATCCATGACAGTAAACAATATAATGTAAATATCGCTCATATCACAAAGCAGGTAAAAGAATGTGAGGTTGGCCCTGTCACATACTAATCCATCCGGTGTTATTGTGGTGATATCGGAGGGTGAAATATGATGTTCAGCTGTAAATATCCATGACACGACTCCCATTGGACTAGCCCTCATAGACTTCAGCTCTGAGTAGAGACTTGCTTTGATAAGACTTGAGGCTTGACTTGAAATTGCCCAGAAAGTCTTAAAAACAGCAAACAAAAGCAGCAGTAAACTTGTTTCATGGACAAAAAGCAAAGCTACTTTGTGAGCTATGTCGAAGAGTGATGGAGTGATTTTTAGCCTGCTGCCTGACAGAGTGAGGAGCCATGTGTGCAGAAGCTAGAGGTTGATCAGGTCATTGAGATGGGTTTGGTGTGGGGGTGTGGAGCCTCATGGATGGCTGAGAGGGGGGGGTCAATGGACCACAGAAGTCTCCAGTGGCCTGAATGCTCCACTGACCTGCCTGAGTTGATCCCAGTGTGACAGGAGCACGGCAATCTGTCACATTATCATTCACAGTCACAGAGCTGAATGCCACTTCCACTCTGCACTGCACCCATGATACATGAAGAGCACAGGATTTGTTCACTCCGCTCAGTTTTTATCTGCTTTGTAAAGTGTTCACTCCTGTGCAGATGTAAATTTTGAGCTTTTGAGGGAAAGTGGAAAAGAGTTCTGACACTGGGAGCAAAAACTAAAAAAAACTAAAAAACATATTACAATCACGAGTTATGACACCTGTTGCAGTAATTGAGTGGCCTTTTCAGGTACTTCAGCGCACTTCACTCCTAATTAAAATTTGATTATTGATGAACTGCACTTCATCACCACTGAAAAGGCAAGAACTGCAGCGTAATTGCAATAAGGAGTATTAACTATTAGTTAAGTGCATTAAAATAAAAAATAAATAAATCATAGTGAGGATGCCACATTAGCTCTGATTGAAAAGTTTGCATTTGTGGCACCAGCTCTCACACCATCCCTGATGAGATTTCAACCATGTAGCAGTTTTTGAGTTAAAACAATAACAATCTCTGAAAATCTTTGAAAGCAGATTCTCCAAAACAAACATTTCAAACATCAGATTTGAACAGCAGTGGAATAAATTCATCACTGTACTGTCAGACTGTTTTCTGTACTTTCTGAGTACAACGGACATTTAAGATTCAGTTAGCTAAATAATTAAAGACAATGTGTTATGTACAAAATGAAGACTGGATTTATTTTCAAATAATCCATGAAGTATTCTGCTGATTAAATGATAGAAGACATTAAAAAGGCAATCACAAGTTCCCACAGCCCAATTTGACTTGTTCAGATTGATTGTTTTGTCAGACCAACAGTTCGAAGCTCAACGTTATGCAGTTAGTCGTCATATTAAAGAAATCAGAGTAGCGAATCATTACATTTGAAAAGCTGAAACCAGTATACTTTCTGTATTATAAATGACTAGATCAATAATTCATCATCAGCCTACCCATCTAATAATTACTTTAGTCCAGCTGTATTTGTAGATAACATGCTATCTACTACATGTTTAAAAATTAATCATGGTTATTTTTATTTTATTTGTCTGTGTTCATTTTCAGCAAAGCTATGATGGATTAATCATAAAGTTTAGCTCTCTTGAACTGAACTGAACAGCCACAAAGCTGCAGCAATTAGGCACTGTGAAGCTGTTATCATCAGCTTGGTAGACGTATTTCCACATTCCATGTCAACTCATGACTAAACTCACTTCATCCACCTCTTCACAAGCTTTTTGTGTCTCTTGAGGATAAATTACTGTCAAGTGGAATTGTGTTTAATTGACTGTGCATCTTTTACAGTGGAAGCAGCATTTCCATATGGTGTCCGTATAGCTGCGGACAGCCCCGTGGTGAGTGGCAGCACACTTCCACCAGAGGCTGTTGTTTCTGGGCTTTTCATTAACACCTAAGAAGGTGTCAATCACAGTTTGCTTCTGCGGTCCTGCTCATAAACAAAACAGCAGTAAAAACAAGGTCCAAATCCCCCTGGGTCCCGCCAACTACCACGACTGAACGCAGAAGCCACAACACAGATGACTTAACATGTCGTTCTCTAATGGCCATCAGAAAGTAAAGCTAACTGAGAAGTCTCCCAACTTTTCTCTTTAAAGAGATGTCACTCACTTATTACACGCAATTTTATGGTATTAAAGGCTAATTTCACTTCTCTGAAATGTCTCTTGGCGGCTACTGAAAATGGTTAATGCTGCACTTATTAATGTTTTCATATTAACAGTGAGTCAAATGACTACAACTAATGTGATTACCTCAAAGAGATCACCTGACTCTGTAATTCTCCTCAGCTCTATGGAGCTTTTTAGTGTCTGTTTTTGCCTCACTTTCACTGTGACTAGCTGGGAGCTGGTAAACATAGTGGATCATTTAGCAGCTAAACAGCCAGATATTTCCCTCAGGAGTTTGTAGAGACAAAAAAACATGCCAGACCTGAATATTGTGAAAGTCACCCAAGCTTAGAGCTTTACGGTGGCCATAGAGCTGAACTGCCACCGGATATTATAATAGTGGGTTGAACTGCGTCTTGTATTATATGAAAGTCCTCGGCTGCAGTGGGTGATAATGCTGGCTTGACATAGATTGGCTTTTAGAATTTGGCTATTTTTTCCTGGGACACTGAGGCTGGTGGCTTGATTGAGCCAAGTTGTATACAAACTATGGGTGAAAGGAACCACTTGGTTAGAACGAAATGAGAATTCTGATCTGAAAAAGTCAGTAAAAGAAATATAAAACATAATTGCCGTTCCTTTATTGCTAGTCAATATCTGCTCTTTATGTGACACAGAAACCATAGATTTAAACTGCAGATACCTTTTAGTGGTTACATTGTTCACCTCACTTAAATGAGGTCTTTACCTGCAGTAACAGGAGCATAAAATCTACATATGTGAAGTCTGAGCTTGAGATGCAGCTTTTATTAAATTGTAATAGGCTAATAGTTATTTAGGGATTCTAAATAGCATTGAATTTCCAGTAACATTATCAACCCTGTGGTAATAAGGAGATTGTAAGGGCATTGATTTCTATACATCTGCAAGCAAAACAAAAATGTTCAATACATGCTAATAAAGCATGGTATAAAAGTTTACGTACCTGAGATATCTGTGTCACTATGTGACTCCTCTTGTTCTGAAAGCCTCCTTTCTACCGGCCGGACTTCGGGCACATAAAAATCTCCTTGCCGAGCCAAAGGGGCCATGAACTGGATTTGACCTTCTCTGTAGATTTCAAGGAACGGGTGTGCACACAGCCTCCTTTCCTAAGAGAGATGTTGGTGAGCATAGGAAATAAGTTAATCACTTACAAGAAATATGTAATAGATCGAATTAGTGTTACCAACCTGCACAAAGTATAAAAATGCTAATTTGCAGATTTGCATGCCAAACTACAAATTGTCTGTAGCTTAATATACCGACATGAAGGTATTAACAGTCTTCTCATGTACTATAAGGCTCTGCAAGAAAGCAAATAAGCTTCTTTCCCAAACTATTTCTTTAAAGCAAATGAGTGCAGTTGTGTGTTTAGTTGGTATGAGTGCACAATTTAACAAAGTACAAGATCAACTTGTTAGAACACACATCTGATTAAAGGTATGACCTCTTAGACTGGGCACACAATAAAACTGTCAGTGCTAATTTAACTTTGAAGGTGCAAGGTAATTACTGTCAATGCTAAAATGAAGCCCATCAACACTTCTTAACATATGCTTTTTGACATATACACACACACACGCGTACATGTACATGTAATGTACAGAGGAACATCACAGTAGGATACAAGCACTGACACGCATATAATCTCTCACGTCTGCGTCCAGTCAATCATGAGTGAAAATGATTGGATTTCCTATGTGGGAACCTCACTGCTCCATCCTTGAACCGAAATAAACCCTTTTCTCCTCTCCTCTCCAACCCACATCCAACACATTTTCGATCCCTACAATCTTGAACGTTCGGCCTCCACATCTCACACTGCTTTTGTTAAGACTGTTGTCCTTCCTCTGTTACTTGGCTCACTCCTTCAGATGTGGAAAGTCTCACATGACAAAGACCACTCCACTTCTCGGCACTCATTAACCTTTCACACACCATGTTTTGTTATTCCACTCATGCACGGCCAGTGTCTGTTTCTTTCCCCCTTTTGGCATATGTTAAATGTCAAGCAATACTAGAAACACATTACAGCTATGGTGCAACATCTCAACATCACTGAATATTTAAAGATAAACACAATATATATGATTTCCTGAATTTCCCTTCGGGGATTAATAAAGTTTATTCTATTCTAATATAGTGAAGATAAAATTTAAAGATGGAAATTCCATTAGTATTTGACCATTTTATTGTTTTTGTTTGACCTTCAACATGTTTGTTGCTTCATTTAAGAGAATATAAGAGCACTGTATTATAGTGGTAAAGACCTGTACATTCACATCACTGGCTTGAAAGAGATTAGTCGAAGCCTTTTAGACCATAAATCATTTCCTACAATATGGCAAACTCATGGCATCTCTCAAACAGTCGAAAGTGTTCATGATTATGATTTTTTCTTGACAGTTCCTGGGAGTATAGAGTCCCTGTGTCCCTCGCCGATGTTCCAGATTCAAACGAAGTGGAAGTAGTGACAGGTAGCTACTGTTCAGTGGATGAACGTCACACATGTCTGATAATCAGGCTTGTAGACTGAGCAGACACACATAAGATAGATTCTTTAGAGGAGAGAGCTGACTTCTTTTCAGACTCTATCCTATCATCTCTCTCACCATCTGTCTCAACCCAATTATGACAGCAGTGACGCTCCTCTTGCTGCTGTCTGCAGAAACAACATTGTCAGTTTCAGAGATTTCAGCAACATCAATTATTGGTGCATTTTTTTTCCTTCAGAAACATCTGTGTATCCTCGCTGCTTGACTCAACAGCACAGAGTCAGACCTAATACATATTGATGTGACACACACACACACACACAAGTTTAGTTTTTCTTTTCAAACCCTATGAATAAATGATTAAATGTGAAAATAAAGTATAGTGCAGATACAGTATTGGCTAAATTCTGTTGTGTTAGAATGGTCTTGAATTTACAGAGGATGGATCCAATGGATGCGCATGGAATTCCATTTGGTTAGTTGGTGAAGGATTGACAAGTAGCTCACAAATGCAGTACTGCAGATGTGATGGAGCAAGTAAAAGTAGACTCAGCAGTCTAATGGCGCACTTAAAAGATCCAAGCATTAAAGTATTATATGAGGAAGAAGAGTATGGGTGGATTATGAAGGCGCTGCATTTATCCCTACAAGAAAATAGCAGAAATACCCAACTCAAACTGAATATAAAGGATCAGGTTCATTCCTTGTCTCGCACCTTTCATACAAATCTTAGGCTTTTATACTGAGGGATGAAGAAAGTGGACATCTATTTGCTTTGCAACATCCTGTAAAGAATTAGTCATGCTTAGATGTGATGTTTCAGAAGGCAGCAAAAGAGGTTTTCATCATACAAACAATTCTGGACTTGCTTTGCAGTGTTTATGGGGTCGTGAACTATAACTAATGTCACTGGTTCGTTATTATTTATAAAATGATAAGAAGAAACATCATTAAGAAATTTGGGTGCATTAGTTTCTGCAAAACGACTGCATACACTTCAGCATATGAGGGTGCAGATTAATAATGAACTAACGAGTTCTTTAAGATGACAAAAGACCCTTCAAATTAAAAATATATTTTAAAAATATGATTAGAAGTGTTAAAATGAAGGTATTGGTTAAATTCTTATTGAATGAATGCTCTCCTTTCTGCAGCTGAAAAACCATATTACTTGTTACTGATTTTTTTTTACTGATGCTGGCAGTGATGTGCTGTGTATTGCCTTATTATACTTGAAAATGAACTTTTCACAAAACCATCATGTTTCTAGTTAAAGCTGAATGACTCATCTGTGCATCTGCTTTCATAACGGATTAAATAAGGATTCTTCAGGTCTTCTTGTCATTGCTTTTTGCTTTCATTTTATGTCCTTTTAAACAGACAAGGCAGAAGCTGTGTTAGCACAAATTGTTCTTTTTATTAATAAAAAAGTAAAGCTGGGGTCAATGCTCTTGACTTTTTTTCTTTAGACCAACAGTGACGGTCAGACAAGTCGGTGAAGGAAAACAGAATGCTCAAGGCAAAATTCATTCTGGACCGATTAATAGTCAATGAAAATGAAATGCGTGCTGTCAGCATGACTGACTGAATCTATTAAAAAATAAAGCTTACAATATGAATAAAGACATAAACCAAGATTTAGTTTTTAGCATTGAACAACTTGACAGCTGCTGCTACTGAAGGCCAAAAACAGTTATTGTTAGATTTTATTTTACTATTTTATTAGCAAGTACAGTAGACAATCCATATTTAACTAAGGATATCTGTGGATACGATCATAATTTAAATCAAAAGGATCAAAAATATCCTACCTCAGCTGTATAGAAAAGCAGACTGAATGATATGTGAACATAAAAATAACTATCCCAGCAGCAGAGCAGACTTCGACTGTCTATTGTGTTCAATGCAGCGCCCAGCTGAGCCAGAAGCATCACAACTGGGGCCTGAAACTGGGTCGCCACCAAAGCACCTGATGTGCAACTTGTACATAATGTGCTTTTTTTGTGTGTAACATAGGCACTGTGTCAGAGCTGGAATGATTAGTTGATTAGAAGAAGGCACAGAAAATTAATTGGCAAGAATTTTGATAAGAAACCATTTATATGATTTTTCATGCAAAAAATACCAATTATTCTCTAAATCTAGCCTTTTAATGTGCTGCTTTTGTTTATCTTTCAATTTTAAACCAATGGTCCAAGAATACAAGTCATTTGGAGATGTGTTGTTGTGCTTTAGGAATCTATAATTGCAAAAAAAAGAGAGAGAGAGAGAGAGAGAGACGTGTATATAAAATATTTTCTGACATTCACAGACAATTAATTAACTGAGAAAAACATAACTTGCTTCAGTACTACAGTTTTTTTTTGTTTTTTTTTACTGCATAACTCATTAAGATCCCTTATAAATGTGACAATTGCCAGTTTACATGTTATATTTTGACATGACATCATGGCATACAGCATTTTAATGCCTTAACTTGTTGATAATTGTAATCAAAACTACACCTAATTGTAACTGACTGCACTGACATTCTTTGAAATCCTTGAGTTTAAATTAATGTGAAAATTTATTGTGATACCTGAAGACACGTTTATTATTTCTGCACCCACACAGAGCTTGTATCTATTACAGTCACTGCGAGGTGACTAAAACAGCAACCTAACCAATCAAGTCTAACTATATAATGAGGCCATTTTCTCTGTGTCTTGCAAACAGAAGACCTGGGACAGAAGGGATGCTAATAATTAGACCGGCAGTGAAATCGCTGAGGCAAACTGATTCACAGTAGGCTTGTGTAATTGGGTAGGGGATTGTGGGTAGTGTACTTATTGATTTTTGTCTGATTTTCTTCGTACTCCTACCCTGCAGTATCAGCACCCCGGGGCCCAGGAGAGCCTTTAAAGCAGTCCAGTGTAACAGGGTCATCATAAGGTCTTTTTTTCATATCCTCCGCAGCACAGAAATGGCATTATTCCTGGACAGCAAGGTGTCTGTTATTTTGTTTTTCTGCCATGAAAACAGTATTACATCGAAGCATTATTAAGTGAATAGACATGGGAAATTACAAGGACCGACAGGAACATGAGCTCACCTTACTTTGATGAAATTGTTCTAAAGAAGAGACAAAAATTGAGGCAGAACTGGACATGTCTTTCTTTCTGTCTTTCTGTCTTTCTTTCTTTCTTTCTTTCAAGATGGTATTTGCTTGTTTTCTTGTCTCAGGAGACAACTCATGTCACTCAAGTCCACCTTAGTCATCCATGATTGGGAATGAAGAGTAAGCAAGGAATCATAAATGGGTAAATAAATGGTGACTTAAAGATGATCGGAATCATAAGCATCAATTAGAGATGCCACAATAACTGATTAGTGGTCAACTGTTAATAAATTAATCTCCAACAATTCTGACAATGAATTATTTGGTTTCAGTATTTTTTTAAGGAAGAAAAGCTGAATTTCTTTGACTCCAGCTTCCTAAATCTGAATATTTTCTGGTTTCTTTACTCGTTTATGACAGTATACTGATACTTTGGTTGTGGACAAAACAAGACATTTTAGGACAGCATCTTGGGCTTTGGGAAACATTGGCTGACAATTTTCACCATTTTCTGACTTTTATAGACAAAACAACTAATTGATTAATCAAGAAAATTATCTACAGATTCATCAGATTAATAATCGTTAGTTGCAGCCCTATCATCAGTGTCTTCTCTTATGTTTCCCTTCACAGGTGTTGTGCCTGTGCAAAAGCCTTTTCCTTGGATAACCATTCAAAGGTGTCATGCAAGCTTAGCTGAGTGGGCGAATCATTTACATGCTATAGATAAATATACCTGTTATGATCGAGCTTTGTTAAACTTAAACATTGTAAAAAGGTAAATCTGCATCAACAGTAGATTAAAATACATTTAATTAGTTTGAAATAATGAAAACATGCCATGGGTGTATAGACAAATTCCTTCAGTCTCCATTCATTCTGCAGCATGTCCCTAGAGAAATGGTAAAGGATAGATGGTCTACATGAAGAAAAGATGTGTCCTCTCTATCCAGATTCCTATAGCCTGGGAACAACATTTACACGGGACCCTCGTATGAATACATTACATTTACTATTGGATGAAATAAATGAAACCGTAAGGGGTATTTTTATGGCTCTAGAACAAGATTCCATCGAATCCAGCCCTGGCACCCCGCTCCTCTCCCCGTTAAAATAAATAAATAAGAAATAAATTAATACATTTTGCTGCAATTTCCCTCATGAGCAGCAACACAAAGGATGAACAAAAGAAGAATAAATTTCTCTCCAGTGTGGAGCTGGAAGAGATGGTGAAGGAGACAACACCAAAGAGCTCTTCGCCTCAAAGAAGACACATTTTACCAGCGCGTAAAGAGGCACTCTGGGACGGCATAACAAATATAGTGAATACATTTGGGCACCAGAGTGGTGATTTCAACAAGCAAAAAGTGCTATTACTGTAGAAGGAGACTAACCAAAGTCAAGTCTGACACAAACAAAGCCTGCACACGAGCTACCATTATCTTGCAACACACAAAGAAACGGGCTACGCTTTTCCAAGGTGGCTCTTGATCACATCCACTTGGAATTTTCAATTTTCCCTTCATCTTTTGGCTTGGTTCAGGAAACCGTACAAGTTTATATCAAATTAATTCAAATAAAAGACAAACTTGTTCTGGTGAGCATGACTCCCCCAAAATGATCAGAAAACAAGGCTTTTGCAGAGTCATTATTAGTAGGATGAATCAAAAAAAGGTCAGACCTCAAGTACACTAAAGATAGATAATAAAGTTATACTCAGAGTTGGAATCATTTCCAATATTGATTAACCTATCATTTATTTCTGCAGTTAATCAATTAATAGTTCATCACTTGCCAGAAAACAGTTAACAAAAGTATACGCTCTATTAAATCTATATTTGAACTTGTACTTAGAAACAGTGGTGCTTAAAGCTAAATGCTTATCACAATGCCAATATGCAATAGCACTTTTAATGTTTAACAAGTATTACACTAATTACAAAAAGAAAATCACCTGATGATGGCCCATGAACACCTGTACACCATTTCATGCCAATCCATTCAACATTTCTTCAAAGACAAACCAATAAAGGCCAAGATGGTCATCTTTGTTTTCCAGACTAAGACCCTAAATCACAAACGTCTCCACAACAGCAGACAGGCAATCTGTCCAACAGAAAACATGCCTGGGTAACCACAGAATCTTGCCCTTTACCAGTAATGGTCTTAATATCTCAACTGCCCTGCTCCCACAGTGTGCAGCGGCAACACAGGGAGAAATGATGAGTCATGTATCAGGCTGAGTGGGTGGAAGAAACGCTGCTCATGTACAAGCACAAAGGAATGTAAATGTAATGAAGAATGCAAATATTTTCCTCGAAACAGAATATCCTTGTAATTTTAGTTGAGATAGTATTCCTTTCATTATTTTAGAATATTCTTCAGGGTCATACACCGAATATTTTGCAAAACTCAATACAATAATCCTAAATCACTCTCAAAAAGGCTTTAGCTCTACAGACCAACGATGGGTTATCTGCAGTACAGTTCATAGATGTGTTGAGAAAAATATGCTACAGATAGTCCTAAGGGAATAAATCATAACAATTAACATTTTTCCAGCATTTGACTGTCTGAAAAAAGTACACTTTAGAGTGACTCCAAATCCCAGGGGGCATTGCACTTACTGTACCTTGGAGAGAAAGAGTGAGCCTGACGAGACAAAGACAGTGAAAAATTGATGGAGCAGCCTATGGGGAGAGAGGAAAACAGAAGCAAACAGCTGACAAATGATCACCCTGAGTACTGAAGCGGATAAAAACAGCAACCTCTGCTTCAACAATGGCCCCTTGTCTCCTGAGGAGAAAGGCAAAAGAAACTGAGCACCACTGACAGCGGTGAAGAGGAAAGTTGATGGAAGTGGCAGATAAGGGCTCCCTACCATTTTGCTGCATTTAAATAATCTGCAAGCCACACTGTAGAAAAATAGCAACACTGAATCCACCACCATAGCCATTTCTATTCAAAAATAAGCATAAAAAAACTTAACACAAATAGACAGAGCAAGATCAAGTTTTAGGAAAATAACACAATTTAAGATTCACAGCCAGAAACTGACTCTTTAGCCAGTAACTCAGCTCTTTTAGTTTTAGTGATCAAAACAAGTCATCTTCATCTGTCACTGCCCATATGTCTCTATGTTCATGTAAGTATTAGGACACATTAGTTCAAGATATATTCATGAATGTGCCCAGAAGCCTAGGGGGTCAGGCAACTGATATTTCTATGAGTTAGCAGGATTATATAAGCTACAGCATACTGTTGCTGTTGTAAGTGTCATGCATCATCATGTCAGGGCCACATCTATGACTGGGAAAACACTAACTGTATCATTAAGTACATGGTATTTTGGTATTTTAGTAAAGTATTTTATATACACTGATCAACCATAACATTATAACCACTGACAGGTGAAGTGAATAACATTGATCATATTGGTACTATGTGGTGTTCTGCTGGAAAACCTTGGATTTTGGCATCCGTGTTGATGAGACTTAGACACCCAAATAAACATTGTCCCAGAACAAGCACACTTCCTCATGCAAATAACAATCCCAAATGTCACTGGCCTACCCCCGCAGGAAAATGCACCCCACCACATGGCAAAAACATCAAACAATCAGGAACATCTTGACGAATAAGATGGCCCAAGATGTTGATTTGACCTCCTAACTTCCTAGACCCCATTCTGATCAAGCATCAACAGGATGCAGTGGAACAAGTTGGATTGACAGAGGCCCCACTGCACAACCCAGAGTACCCAAAGGATCCACTGCCCACGTCCTGGTGCCAGACCCCATAGGACACCCTGAGAGGTTCTCTTGTCCATGCCCAATGGTTCAGAGCATTTTTGACCACATAAGGGGGGCCAACACAATATTAGGCAGGTGGTCATAATGGTATGCCTGATCGGTGTATATTCCCTGTTTACGCTAAAATTTTACAAATGAACACTGAATGGATCCAAAGAAAATGACAACCTATGTCTTCTAAGATTACAGTCATTTACAGTTCTCTATGTAACTCAAAGGTTAAAGTTTGGTATGTTTTCGATACAGTAGGAAATCAAGAAAGAAATACACTGAAATAACATTTTTGTAATATATTTTGAAAAAACAAATATTTGAAGGTAATGTGTCTCATTGGCCTAACTAATTATTAAGACAAGTGCAAAATATTCATGCATAACTGAAATGAACTATTTCAGCCAGAAGAACAATTTTATTTTATTTGAATTTTTTTATTTGAATTTAATTTTAATTCTGAGTTTCTCTTTTTGTCAACATTTAGGACACAGCAATGTTATTTTAATAAACTTGGAATGGAATTGACAATGCACCAAATGCCTAAGGAACAGGCTAACTACCGTTACCATGGATGTATTAAGGTGATCTGGATACTGGATTTCAAAATGAAGTGTCGTTCGTTTGAATTACACTTTCTCAGTGGTGCATACTATGAAAAAAATTATTCTAAGCTTCTTCCATGAGGTACCCAGATGTTCCAGATGCTTATACAAGTTTAGGTGTGTTAGCATCCTTCTGTACTGAGCCAGAAGAACGCATGTGTGACTGTGACTCCCTCCAGCTGAGCTGGCTAACGTCCTGCTGACAGGCAGCCCATAAAATAATTAAATAATCACATGGCTCTTCTAGACTTTCCAAATGTAATTGGACTGAATGAATCAAATTCTGACCATACAAAGTTATTTTGAAGGTTTTATAACACTCAATAAAACGTATTCACTGTTTTAGAGCTGCTCCTGTTCCAGTGATTGTGCAGAAGGATTAATCCATTTTAGGCCAGTGTGTATCACATGATGAACGTTGAAGGTTGCAGTAATGTGGTTTGGCTACAAACTGCCATACAGCTCAGCACTGATCCTGTCAGCTTTAGACAACAACTGGTGCACCATCAAACCATTTTGGATAGAACTCACACTCTGGTATTATGGTTCTGGGAGTGTGGGTATAGACATAAATATACTATTCTGAGTAATTATTTGGATAAATACACATACCATTAACCCCCTACAGATTGCACTGTATATTAAATGACTTTTGCATGTGGAAACTGATTGAATTCTTTATGGATTTTCTATTCTTTATAAAAGTCATCAATAAAGTAGTACTGCCACTGGGATCAGAGCAGGTTTGCCTTACTTACAAGGCACAAGTACACTGTACACAAGATGGCCTTATCAGGTGACCAGTATTAAATGCATAAGTTTTATGCCTTTAGGGTAACAACACTAAGTTCTCAAGGATGATCTGAAATAAATTCAAGGCATTTTTCTCGTTCCAGAGTGTGGCCTCACAAATCTATGTATCTATTTGAAATGCACATGTACGGAATATAGCTATTAAGTGTAACTGGCTTGAGGCATCAATGATAAACACGCTGCAGAGGACATAAACTGCCTACAACTGTCTGTAAGTGTGGAGCAACACAAACTCTATGTCTTGTCTGTGCAGGACATTCAGTGGTGGTGGTACAGAGTGGTGTGAGGAAATACTAAGAAAAATACCAGCGTATAGAATTGTGTCCATTTTCAGTCTCGTTGTCCTTTCAGGGTCATTTTGGTCATATTTGCTGAGGCATGTTTGAGTTCACATTGCACATGGTTCAGTGAGTATGAAGACATATGCAGCAGATTTATCGTGAATAATGCTTGCAGCAGAGACAGAAATGTATCAAAAAGAACAGAAAAAAACATCCATCATTTGGTGTTCAAGCTTTTCAGAATCGAGAAATAAGGCATGTTTCGGTGCTAAACACAGACGATACTAACTCAGCAAGTGAAAACTACTTTTGGTTGATAATAAGAGCTGGCTTTTAGGGGCTGCAGGGAATGGAGACTGTTTCTCTTACAGATAACATGACCATAAGACCATGTTTTCGATCTTACTACCTAAGGACACTGCAACAAAGAGAAAAACAGAAATGGAAAAATGGAACTGACGCTTTCACACAGACATTAAACAGAACAAGTGATAGCATCTTTTTAATTCCCTCCGTTTTTCTTCCTTGTCTAAACCTTGTGCCGACATCAACAAAGTAAATTGCCAACAGATCAGTCTCTATTTCATAAAAGCAATTTGTGAACGCTTCTTAGACATGGGATCACAAAAATATTCTTCAAAAGTTCTACAGTCCTACTCCATGCTCATACATGACTAGAAAGTATGGCACAACTTTTGATTAGTTAAAAGTGCTAAAATTAACACAAGAGAAGATCATTCCACGTTTTAAGTCAAGGCTTGCTTGCTGCAAACTACATTAAACAGGGCCCTAGCAGCTAATGCAGAGGAGGAGCAGGCCACAGAGGTGTGTAAGCTCAATTCTTTAGTTTATCCATCAATCTACAGTCCATTATGACAAATTAAAAACATTACAATGTTACAATTTCATTTAGCAGACGCTTTTCTCCAAAGCGACGTACATCTGAGAAAGAACAACACAAGCAAAGATCTAGATAGAAGGCGAAAAGGCCAGGAAGAGCAAAAACTCTGCAACATGCCAACAAGCTTATTAAAAATCACAAACCGAAGTCTCTCATTCACAAAAGTATTCCTAAACCTAAATCAGTACTTTGTAGAAGCCCCTTTTTGGGGTAAATCCCTACAAATATTGCACATCTGAGATTGCAGTTTGTCCCATATTTCCTTGCAGATGTTCTTACGTTTTGTCAGATAGGAAGCAAATGTAGAGTCCATCTTTAGGTCTTTCTACAGCTGTTCAGTGGGCTTCACTCTGAGATTTAATTGGGCCTCTAAAGGACAGTCAGACACTCGTCTCTCAGTCACTCCGGCGTTGTTTTGACTGTATTCTTTAAATGGTTGTCATGCTAAAAGGCTAATCGTGGCCACAACCTCAGGTCATATGAACTTGTGCCTTTTACTGAAAAGAGGCTGGTTGATGATGTGCTGGTCAGATTGTCACCCTTATGTTCAGTTATTTCTTTTGGCCAGACGGCAAACCCTAACAAGAGTCCTGGTGGTTTCAAACTTCTGCCATCTCCCAATTATTGAGGCCACTGTGCACCGAGGATGACTCGAAGCTTTAGATATGGTTTTATACCCTTGTCCACGCCTGGCTGCAGTTTCATCATAGATGGTCTGCAGAGAGTTCCTTGGACGTTAAGCTGCGATTTTTGTCCTGATATGAACTCTGAACTTTGAGACCTATAAGCACAGTTGTGTTTCTTTCTAAACTACGTCCAATCAATTGAATTTGCTGCATGTGGACTCCAGTCAAGTTGTGGACACAGCTAAGGATAATTGAAGCAAACTGGATGCATCTGAACACAGTTTGGAGTTCCACAGCAAAGTAGTTAAAGTTTACTTCTGTACATGAGAAAAAAAAAGAATATTAGACATCTTAATAATCCAGGGTGATTAATAGCAACGGGACATAGACAAAGAAAGGTATCAAGCAAATACATTGATTGCATTTACACAGTCAACTGTAATGTAATGTGAAGGGCTCTCAACACTGAATCAACTGTAGATCTACACCTCAATGTTTATGTCAATTTTAAAATCCTCTGTCCAAACCAATGTTGTCTCAAGTGATGTCACAGCACATCACACAGCTATCTCTGGAGTCACAAAGGGATTTACACAACTTTATTCACATTGGTAGTAGTACCTCTTTAAACAGGTATATAGACTTTAGATGTATAAAATTAGTGGCGTTCAACTTATGATTTACTTGTATAAATCAAAAAAAATGAAAAAGTAACTTTTGGCTTGAAAAGACCACTTGCTAATGTTCTTCTGTTAAAATACTAAACGGGTGACTCAAGGGGAAGTGCAATGCCAACAATAAGCACTGAGCAGTAACACAGAATGTGTAATTCAGAGGATCGTGACATTCAATCGTTTCCTGTAGCTTGTGTGTTAATAACAGCAATCTGTAAGATTATGGAGGACACCACTCCATTATAGGCAAATGACCCTCCTCTCCTTAGCAATTTACTTTCCCCCTACTTCTTTTACTTTACTTCTTTACCCAAATCTAACAAACTCCTGATACTGATGCTGTATTTCATCTCTATTCTGTTTTTCTTTCTCATGAGGTTATTTTGAATGGCAAAACAGTCGAACTACAACGTTTCCTCAATAGTACAACAACCTTATTGCTTCATATAAAGCACAGGATGATGGAACATAGTATTTCTACAACCCTTTTATAGTCTACATTTCATTTCAAAGCCCTGAGTGAGAAAAAATGGTTCAAAGGGTCTGAGGGCATAATGAGTGACAGCAGTCGCTGCCAGTACGAACAATCCAGGTGTCACTCAAGCAACAACACTCTTTACACAGACTTATTCAGGCCTGACAAATGAACAAGGACTGTCTGAAAGTCACTGAGCTGAATAAAGCCGTTAAGTCCTAAGCCTCTTTTTTTATCTTTCCCATTTTCTCCAGTTCCTTCACTGAGGTCCCAAACCTCCACACCTTGGTTAGGTGCCCCCACCATGTTGTCGGACTCATACTTGAATGGTTCAAAATTGCCTCGTGGATTGCTTTTCAGAAAATCCCTCAAGAGGACTCTGGAGCAAATTCATTTAATTTGCATGTCTATCTCAACAAAAGACACAACCAAATAGTTGGAATATTTTAGCTGACAGAGAATGGGTGTGCGTGTACATGTGCCTTTTCTTTTCTTCTCTTTTATAGAGCAGAGCCATATCACAGATATACAAACTGACCAGCTGTCCGGAAAGACTTTCACAAACGCAATATGTTCTCCTAATAGAGCTACAAATTCCACAATCCGTGAAAGACGTCAGACTTTCCTTTTGGTAAATCATACAATTGCAAACATGCCAGCAGCAGTTTCAACACCAGAGGGTGATTTCAAAGTATTTCCAGGTTGTTTTTGAATGCAGAAAATACGTTTCTATTTTAATCTCAATAAATTTTCCATACATTCCTAAAACTCTGAACATTTTACTTCTTTTCCTGAGGGATTTTTGTTTTTAGTCCCACTGCACCCGGCAGATGATAAGACAAGACCATGTGCTGTAAGTGCTCTATATCTCATTTTGATGAAGTTCAGTTAATTCCAGTTAAGTCACTCGAGCTTCGCTATATCTGTTTTTTTTGGTGAACTTTCATTATCTTTGACATATTTTCACCGTGGCAACATTTCAAGCAGGACAAACATATTTAAGCTCTTTTCTATTCTATTCTATTCCATTCTATTAACAATGACTAATAAGATCACAGCAGCCAGCATACGTCTTTTAAGCATTGCTCGATTTTTCACATCCTAAGAGATTGATAAGATGGCCACTGGCACAAAACTATTTGTCCCATATCTAAAAATAACTACCCTTCTTAAATTGTAATCACACCCGACTGCCTGATCTTAATTCAGAGCGACAGTGCAACAGCGAATAAAGTTTAAATCAGATCAATCATATGTAGATGTGACATTTAACACCAACAGTAGATTCCCAGCTGCTGGAGGATGAAAGTCATGTTTGAACATTTGATGGGCAAACTCCACAGAGGCTCCTGAGGGAACAGTTAGCTCGCAGGGTCGTGATGCAACATACTTGATAAAAGAGGCCTGTTGACTTAGGACATTAATATAATTAATTAGTTAAAAATAAAATCACATACAACAGATACTGATCTAACTACACTGCATCAAAACTACAGTTTTTCCACATTAGAAGAAAAAACACTTACTTTTAAAATATACACGCCGTTAGGCTGAATAAATCTACCACAAATTTGAGTTTTTAACACATCCTCATTGCATAAGGAGTAATTATGTATCTCGTTCCATTTTTAACAACCCTACACTTTGTTCCCATGATTTATCTCTGAACAGTGCCGGTTGTTTGTGATTACAAGATATTAGAAGGGAAATAGAAAAACAGATTATAAAGAAGAACAGGATAACTGGGATATTTACAGCTGTGATACAAACAGTTCATACTGCATATAAATAGATACATAGACAAATACATAAACTGCATAAATGGAGCCTCCAGCATTAACCATTAAAACAGGCTACCAGTAACTACAGCACTTTCTCTAGTAAGTAATTCTTTTAGGAATCATGACACATGGATATGCTCCGTGTAGCTGCTAACTGTGGTGTCTTAAGACTTATATAATATTCTGTACAATGTTTCTACAGAAAAAAACTAATTAGGTGTCATTCTGTGTGAGGACACTGGAAATTAAAGTAATAACTTAAATAATCATCAGTAATAGAAAGAGTATGTCAATACAATTACTGTTTATCACTGCATAGGTCTGTGAATTACATCATTGTAATTGTGCTTATTATTAGGGCTGCAACCAACTATTATTTTCATTGCTGAGTAATCTGTTGATTATTTACTCGATTAATCCGTTAGTTGTTTGGTCTATAAAACATCAGAAAAGGAAAGGGTTAAAAATGTCAGCCTAAGAAGATATCCACAAATGTGCTGTTTTGTCCGCAGTCCAAAGATATTCAGTTTTCTGTCAAAGAGGAGTAAAGAAATAAAAAAAAATATTCAAATTTAAGAGGATTAGACTTGTTTTTTTTTTATAACTCAAACCAATTAAGCAATTATAAAAATAGCTGGCTAATTAAGCAGTTGACAACTAATTAATGAATAGTTGCAACTCTGCTTATTATTAACATCATTGTTTGCTTAAATGTTTAGACAAAACTCAATATTTAAAGCTTGCACACACAATTACTTTGTTGTTGTTTTTTTTACATGCATTGAAATTTCTACCACTGTGCCTGTACAATTTATTGTGTCTTTGTGTTTGAATAAAAAGTAGTGGAAGACACTCTAGCAAGTAACTAAAACGGCTGAGGCTCAGGTGGTAGAGCAGGTTGTCCACTGATGGCAAGGTTGGCGGTTTGATCCCCGGTCCCCCCCCACATGCCGAAGCGTCCTTGGGCAAGACACTGAACCCGAAGTTGCTCCCAATGGCAGATTAGCGCCTTGCATGGAAGCTCTGTCACCATTGGTATGTGAATATGTGTGTGAATGGGTGAATGCAAAACACATTGTAAAGCGCCTTGGGTACCGCTAAGGTACAAAAAGGCGTTATATAAGTGCAGACCATTTACCATAAAACGTTTTTGATGATGTACTGTCAATTAGAAAGACATACACAGGTTGGACATTTAGGGCTTCCTATCAGAGTGAAGCTCATGAAAGATTATAATTTTAAGAGATGCAAGACTTTATAAAAGTTGACATTTTTCTAATAAATCATCTTGGCCATCTGACTTGATCCCTGCACCTCATTAGTGTCATAAGTTGAATGAAACAGACAAAAGAAATATGTCCAACTGGTATTAGAACACAAGTTCTGCATGAAAATGATCCTAACAGGGTTTGAATTCTCTCATATGAGAATCCTCACCGCACTGATGGGAAAAAACATGTTTGAATGTGCAGGTCTTATTTATTTATTTAAAAAATGCAGCCTTAAAAGAATCAAACCTGACTTCTACATGTTCCAGCATTAGACTGCCTCCATGACTTTGTCCAGCATACAAATCCCACAACCTTTTCTGACCTTTCTGAATGCATGTCACAGTTAGCTAAAAGCCTGCATGTTCAACAGACCCTGCGGACTAGCATCTGTGCACTGCTTTGCATCACCATTGTCCATGTAGATGACAAGAATAAGAATTGCAAGAGGCAGCACCTTATGTCCCAAAAACTGAGGTTTCATTCTCTATTCTGGCTAAGGGAGACTTCATGATCACTTTACCACGTCTGTCAGTTGCTAAAAAAAAAAGGCCATGTCTACAGAACAAATGAAAACTTGCTTTATATTCAGCCCAGAACCTCTGTGCTGGCAAGAAACTCCAGTGCCCTCAAGCAAACAAATGTTCCATCGTCTGCTTTTCACAAACCTTTAGATCTCTGTGAATGTCAGCAATATTATCCCCCCTGCTCCACTCCCCAATCCAGTCTGAAGGCTTGGCCACTGTGCTCGAACCAAATCTCAAGATGCCAAGGCGTCTGTGATGTAGCCCACCACTAAAAAGCCAAATCACAGAAGAAAAACACTGGGGCCGATCGATGGTCTGACTAGGCAAATATCAGGCCCGACCATGGGGCAGCGACTCAAAGTGTCTGACAGACAGAAATCATTCTGCCATGACAAGCCAGGCATGCTAAATGCTGATGAGCTTGTTTGAAAAGGTCTCACCACTTGGGATATTCAAAGTGTCAGCCATCAACAGCAATACTCGCTGAAAGAAACACATTTAGAACTTTTTTTCGGTTCAGCTGCTTCTGTTAAATGTGAGCTGCAGAACAGTGATGAATTACAGGAAGAAAAAAAACATTAAATCTCTGAGCTTCAGTGTGCCTTTGCATTAATTATGTTCTCTTACTAAGTCTATGGAACTCTCCTGGAGTGATGAAACACAATTATTCTAAAACATATTCCCTCATTTGGTGTTTTGATGGTGGTGGTGGTGGTGATGGTGGTGGTGGAGAGAGCTGTATGCCAGTCCAGTGTTAGGTTGGGTTGGGATCTGGTGACTGTGAGAGCCGTTTAATATTCACATCATTTTCATACTTATCAAATCATTCAGTGATCCCTTATGTGTTATGGATGGAGGCATTGCCATCCTGTAGGAGACCACCCCTATCAGGATAAAAACGTTTCATCACAGGAAAAAGGCGATCACTCAGCACAACTTGGTAATGATTTGAGGTGACTTTTCCCGCTAAGGGAACAGGTGGACCCAAACAATGGTCTGTTTTATTATTTCTTTTTTTAAATTGTTAACCTGGCATTTACTTTTTAAATAGATTTCAAATGTGATTAAAATGACTTAAAGCCCTTCTGTTCAAGTGATGCTTCAAATCCTTCCAGCAATTTTATTTTAACCGACTCTTCAATTGATTCAGACACTTAGAACGATTTCAGTTTCAAAAACACATCAAATCCCAACAAAATCTGTCCAACAACACATAAACTCCTTTAAATGTCAACATTTCAAATTGTTGTGACTCCTCATCTCCCTTTCCTTCTTATAATTAACATCCATTCCTTTTACTACTTCAAGTGTGGCACTTACTCCCATACAAATACATTTCGAAGTGTAAAAATGCATTCTGGGTGAGTACTGTGATACAAGAATCAATCTATCAGCGGGAATGAGATATTGGATACTGCATAAAGCTAGAACTGAATTTCAATAGGAATTTTTCCAGCAAAACTGACTCAAGCGTTGTAGTGTGATATTTGAGGACCATCGGGGAATAACAACGTTTCTGCTGCACTGACATTTGAGAAAAACACAGCTGTATTTAAATGACTACATGCTGCAGAGTTACAAAATAAGCAGTTAACAACTGCAAACTCCACATGCAACTGCTCAACATGCAAGTCACTCCCAACACATTAATTAAATCGTAAGTGAAACTGACATCCCGAATCTCTCACCAAAACCACAGGATTTGGAATCAAGTGTCTCTCCGTGGATTTCATGCCTATGGCTAAATTGTGGTGTCTAATGCCAGAAATCCCAGACTGAGAACTCCAAAAACATATTTTTTTTCTTCGTCCAAGGCCCATCTATCCACTAAATTACACAAAAATAAATTCACATTTCAGAGGTGTCCTTGCAGCAAACAGGCAGACAGATGAGTTTTATATATTCTAAAATATACATTTATTCTGCCTTCTAAGTCTGACTTCTACCAGAAAAGATCAATATAGACTTAAGTCTAGGGTTTTTTCAGTCATTGCATATCAATAATAGCTGCAGGGGATAATAATGGATGAGGACAGAAAACCACCCACATGAGACATTATAGGCAGAACCAGTGGTGACTAGTTTATGGTAATAATTACCGGTATGTACAACAAGCTAAAACGAATGCATTTCAAATACAAATGTCCTGCAATAAATCCAATCTTTCTGAAACGTGTGATGTTTATTTTTTGATTAACTATTTTAGAGAGATGCTGATTCAACTCTATGGTTATTTTGGAGGCTGCAGTTTGCACTGCATAATACTGAGAGGTGTATATAACATTTTGTCTACCTCAACTATATTAGGTTGGGCTGCAGTTTCCAAATATTAAAAACCACAAACTCAAAAATGGCCATAACTGTTGATGACCACCTCTCTAAAACATATGGACTGTGATTCTTTTTCAAACGTTTATTTAAATCACATATCAAAAGACCATTAAACAGTAGTTGATATATTTTCATCTGATTTATCTGATTCACGCATTGGTATTTGTGTTACAGATTCTATGAGAAATGCAATCATGATTCCCATTAGAAGAGGCGATACAACTACGACTAGCTACAGCCAGACTGTGTAAGCTGACCTCTCAGATAGGCTAAGTGCCACTGGAGCAGAGCCAGACTTAAACAGCGTCCAAGCAGATGGTAGAGCCAGCCAGACAGGACACACAAACACATTCCTCCAGCAGACGCAGAGTGATTGAGACAACCTGTGGTGTTGCCACCTGTTTTAGCACACTTCACAATTAAACCATATTCACAAACCTCTCTCCTCATCGCAATGACTCACTTTCCCAGCATCCCTCGAGCAGCACTCAGTGAGATCATTCATCATTAAGTGCGAAAAAGGAGCTCAAATCGTCCTCCTTCTTTCTTGTCCTCGGTTATTACATTCACGCCACGTCTCCATCTCCCTCCCAATTATAAATCTCTTCCTGCCATACTATCTAACACACACCTCCAACCCACCAGGGGATACTGCAAAGAGGGCCTAAAGAATTGTAAAGGAAGGATTGGACAACTTTTGACAACACGCAGTTTAACTTTGTGCAGCCTGAAAACACACGGTATGACTCAGACAGGCATGTGATAATCATGGGGGTAGATATTGATCATTTACTTGCTACTGTTTGACGCAAGTCCACCTCAGACTTCGCAATGATTCACTCCATCACACACACACTCGCACATTTCCTTTCCTATTTTCCCATCACTAAAATAGGCATACAGGCAGTGGCTCATAACAGCTATTTATTACAGCCAATTCCATTGCCTAAAATATATAAAATATTTTGTAAATAGTCAGGACCAAGTCAAAATAGAAACACATGGTTATTATTAGTCTCATTATATCATATTTTCCTGCATGACGTCTTTGCCTTTTCTTACCATTTGAATAAACACAATTGTTATTTTAAAAAATCCAGGTGATTGTGATTGGTAGATTCCAAAAAGCATAATACCTTGATGTAGTGGTTTAGCCGTGGGTAGACTCTCATTATTCCCAAGAGCATGGACAAAAACGTCCTGTGGGGGAACGAGGTAGTGACCACATGTGTGACTTCGGGAAATGAAAAGACATTGAAACCAGATGTCTCATAGCGCTTTAGAAGCTCCTCGTCGGCCTTGTTTTCTCCTTCACTCAGAATACTGCCGACAGCAGAGCGGCAAAGTGCTCCAGGTACCTAGAAAAAAAAAAGGAGAAAATTAACTAATAAATAAAGATATATGATAAAATATGATATGATGATATGATATGATAAAAATACAGCACATAAACAATATAATCAGATAGATAAATCAGATAGAGGGGGTGCTGACGCTCATTAGTCTTATCAGCATTTGACCTTTCTCTCTTTTTCTCATTATAGTGATTCCAACTGCCAAAATTATTACTGTCTCCAATATTGTCAGACAGATAAATGCAGTCAAAACAGAAAATGTTTTCTGGTCATTTCAGGAAAAAAAATAATGCTAATTAGTGTTTTCCTGCAGGAACTGATTGCATATAAACTCTATATTGTTTATCATCTGGATTCATATTACTTTTCATGCCTCAAACTTGCTGAAAAAAGGAAAAACTATGAAATGCCACTGACCGCCAACATTATCAAAGTACAGACTGAGGTGTCATAAACATGAGGTTGTGTAATGTGAGGCAAATGCACGAGTACCCCATGGCATGCTTTAAAAAAAAAAAGCAATGAGAGGTTTGCAAAAAAAAAGTCTCCTTGTGATGTTAGCCAGGTGACAAAGTTAAAGAGAAAATACCCTCATTAATCTGAGCCGTAATTGGAGCATTTGGCAGCACAGCAATTATTGCTCCTTCCTCCATTTGAGAACCCTGGTGCCCATTAAAAAAGAAGAAAAGGGAGACACTCTTTACAAATGAATACTCCTGGGACAGCCAGGACTTTCTCCCCACTGAGCTGAGCTGAGCACCACTGAAGGCTCCTGTAATAAATAAGCTGGAATCCTCCAATTTGTTCATAAACCTATCAATGGAATGCCTCAAGCACAGTTATTGTGTCTGAGAAGTCTCTTTTCCTCCTCTGTTCCTCAACACGCAAGGCCAGTCACGGGTAGAAGTTTGGTGTTTGTGGTGTTCACGGTGCACTGAAAAGTAGGATCATTTATCACACGTTCAAACTTTGAAACATACACACAGAATACTGCAAGAAGAGGGCAATCTGCAGAGGTTTTGGACCTAAGCCTTTTTTTGTGGTGTAAGCCAATGAAAAATATGATCCTAGTCTAAAGATTACTATTAATACAGTGTACTAATGCACATAAATCTTGCCTAGTACACTATATGCATAGCAATTTAGTAAATTTGAATAATTTTGTTATGAATTCTGATCTTCAGAATTAGTGTTTAATATGTGTCCATACAGCTTAACGTGACACTGTGACCATGACATGGTGTCATGGAGTCTACTGTCATTATAAGACTCCAGGAATTCCACTATAAATTTCTACCTCTATGCTCTGTTTGAGCTAGGTTGTGAGAAAATAAACACTTGTGTCCAACATAATCTCATGCCATTTTGTTTTATTGATGCATGAACAGACGTAGCTCTGTACAAAGGGATCCTGGTGAAATCCAAAGCTTTTCAGATGTTTACTTTGCTCTCATTTGATATTACTGTTGCCAAACATAATGCAACAAGCACACTACTAGTAAAACTGTGTTTACTACTGGCTACACATTAATAAGAGGCTGTCACCATTCCAATATTTAAGTGAGAATTGGTAAACCTCACCGAGCTCTAAATGCAATTACAAAGGGCAAATTTGAAAAGCCTCAAAGAAGGAAAGGTGATCTTTACCAAATGTCCACAAACCCTGATTAAACATCTACTCATCAATCCAAATCAATAATAGTGACTGCTGTTAAGTCAAGATTAGAATTAGTCTTTCAGTGAAGCTGTCAGAACAAAAGAAAACACCAAGGCAAATGCTTTGTTTAGGAAAATAAAATGAAATCATGTTTGTTCCAGATGGATATTAAATATCCAGCTAATGGTTTGACTGATCTTACTGTAAGTGCCACAAACACATCTGGGGAACTTTGCACATAAGGATATCTTTGAGGCTTTGGTTATTCTGAGGGCTCACAGTCGGGAGTCTGAGCCAAGTGGATTTATTAACCATCATAGGGCTCCAAGTAGGGAGTCCAGAACAAAGAACCACTGCCAAAAGCACAAGCTTCTGTCCACAGGCTTTGTTTTGCCCCTCAGCACTCATCAAGACACAAGTGTGCTGCCTTTTGATGTTTCTTCAATACACTGACAGCTCATCTGAAGGAAAAGTTCTGAAATTCAACTCAAGGAATCTCGTCCTCTCGTGTCTCTGCTGCACATCAGCTGAACCTGCTTCGGTGAGGCAACAGGGAAAGCAGCACCTACTATCTTCACCAGCATACAAAGCATTTTCTATTCCTGCTCAGATTCTGTAAGGCTAACATTTTAAATGTTTTAATAAGGCTTTCTGAGATGCAGAAGAGAGATTTCATCATCCATCCACAAAAAGGCCAGCATTCGGACTGATACACATTTCCTGACCGGCCCCTCCTCCAGCTGCTGTTCCCACAGCTTTCATCATATTGTGACACAAGCATGAGTCCCTGGAGAAGGGACACATGTCATTTCACCGCTGTTCCACTTGTCATCCAGCTTTTTATTTAGACAATCTGTGTCTCGAGGACTACAACCCCTGACCCCAATTGCATACTTGGAATATCAAGTTTGACAGAATACTATATGATCTCCCCTTGTTCCCTCCCTCTGACGTTTGTTGGCCTCAGAAGCGGAGAGCTGCAGGGTAGAGGTGATGTGGGTACACTGGGTCAGAGAAACCCCCTGGCGTTGAAACTGTGAGGAGGCTACTGGAGGAGCAGGGTTTAGTGAGCAGGGCCCAGAATATGTGCTCGCTGTCTAAAGAAACAGACAGAGCTGCTCCAGCCCCGTATCCATAGCAACCATCTCAGGACCAACTCAAGTTCTTGTTTAGGTCTTTTGCTTCTTCAGAAGAAGTGATTAAAGGAGGTAAAAGTGAAAAAAAAACTCATGCTGACTAGCCATGCTGACACTTATCCTCTGTCAGCTGCACTTTTGAAAATCCTTCCCACTGCAAATATCAGTGGACAGTGTCTCACTATTTAGACACCAACTAACTGTTCTCCTATCTGAGAGGACTCTCTGGGGCTCCTGATGCAGGGACTGAATGGCATCCTGAGGCTCGGACGCTAATGAGCTGAGATCATTACGCCAATTGTTCTAACTTAGATCAGGACTTGGCTGTGACTCTGCGGAGGAACTAGGACCCACTGCTAGCCTAATTGCCGGCTTGGGAAAAAGAGGATGAGCATAACAAAAGGGTTTTGAAGCAGAGTTTGGAAGAGTCCACTACTAAACTCTGGTTACATTCCATCAGGTTGTTGTTCATCAAGCCATGGCAGCAGTGTCACTAAAGTCAATACTGTTTAAAGTTACTTCTGATAATTGGAAAAATATTTGAGAGATAGAAAAATATTGCAACTATTACAGAGCTGAGTGACCCTGACATAGCTTATAACGGACACAATACTTCAGTATTAATAATTAGACAATGTCTAGGTCTGACTATTAATGCGTTCATGTACAACATTTCTTCCAAAATAAGTGCAGCATGAGAGGAAAGAATCATACATTTGGGCCAAATGAGACACTGACTGCTTATTTCACTCAGCTGCAACTGCTCATTTTGACCTTTTTCTAAATGTACTGTAAATGTATATGCACTCAACTGCCAGTTAGTGAGGTACACCTATCTAAAACTGCTGTGTAAGACAACAACCTCGTAATAAATAGTAGTTTTATGAAGGCAATGATATTCAGTTAGCAAGTAGTAATAAGTACCAAATAAATTAGCAGGTGGGTGTATACTGAACTTGTGATTATGTCTTTGATTAACCTACGTTCATAAAATAAGAATACATTTTCCTTCTTGGTCTGTCAGAGCCTAATAAAAATACAACGCATGCTGGACTCACTTCAAGATGTGGGAACAAGCACCACATGATTTCGGAGACCCCAGAGAGTGTGCAGTATTAGGTATCAGGAAAACAGATCCAGCCGATATTATTTCCTGCTGCTTATGAGAACTGAGATTTTGGGTTGGATGAGTTCACACAAGGAACAACCAAGAACGGAGGAAAACATCTCAGAGCGAGAGAAAGATCCAACTGCCTAATTGTGTTGCTAGCAGCACTATGGTGGCAGTAAAGGAGACAAAAGCTTCAGCCACACTCCGTTAAGTGTTAGTGACTGAATGCGATATAAGCTTACTCTGTTTGACCCTTGATCTTTATGGAACTCCTCTGACAGTCTTACTTGAATGTATCATCATTTTGTAACTGTTACTTCAAAGTGCCTCCATTTTTTAAATGCTGGCAATGTTCCCTGTCACACATTCTGTGTACAACACTGTCACAGCTCAGCTCCTCTCAGTTAGAGCTACAACAATGCAAAGGTATTACACAACTAGATGCTGTTGTAAAAACCCAGAGCTAACAAGACAAGCTGGCAAGCTTACTGTCAGATGGTGAATTCAACAGGACCAGTCTGGAAAGTTGTTTGATTGATTGGTGGAGGATTACAAAGACTGTTATAGTTACATTCACAATGCTGCTTTACAGTGTGGCCTACTGGCATACATAACAAAGCCATAATCAGTGAACTTTTCATATTGACACATATAATACTAGGGTATCTGGTTGACACTTTCTACATAAGAATTTAGCCTATCAGTTAGATTTACGTGATCTCATTCAAACTGTAAAACCTGATAAATCCGATCTGAAAGAAACTGGGATCTATCTTAATAATGTATTGTGAAAATACAATCAGTACCATTGCATTAAATGCGAACAATATGAAAACAACAATATGTCACAGTTATGTTCAAAATGTGCAGAGTTAATTAAAATATTATTCTTTGTTTCAGAATGCCTATAGGTCCCATAAACCCTAAATTAGGCTCTGGTTTGGGACATCTCAGGACCTTAAATGACATCTGAATCCACAAAGCACACCACACCCTGACCAGATGTGTTATGACAATGCTCAGGGGGAAACACAAAAATCAGTCAATCCCAGGAGTCTCTGCAAAATGCTCAGGAAAAAAGGGGGGGAAATAGACAAAATGTCACGACTACACAAAATGCCTCTAAACTGACCATTCTTTGTGGAAAAGAGACAGTTTAAGTGGATGGATTAAATAATTTAAACCATTAAGCGTCCGATACCTGCTGAGAAGTACAGATTTAGCAGTCTCCCACTTTAAGAGAAGAGCATCATCGCCATCTAGTGGTGGAGCACATAACCTACTGGTATATTATATTGGTAAAACAAACAGATTTTCAGTTAAAAATTTCTCATTAAAATGCTGAGAAACATGTGTAAAAACTCTGCTATTCTATAAAGAGTGTTGTGTAGGTGATGTCTGGATGTTTACCTTATTGGGGTCATCATAAAACACGCCGATACATGGGAGTCGTGGGCCAATACACTGAGACTCCTTTAAAAGTTGTCCACAGTCTTTGTAAGGTCCTTCTTTGAACTTATAGGCGAATGTGATCTTTTTTATGGGAGGGCAGCCAGTTTGCACAGTAATGTCACAGAGGAGTCCCGAGTATAAAAGTAGACCAGCTACAGTTAACAGACTTAACAGGCTAATGAGCACACACAGACTGACCCAGTCTGGCATGATAGCTTACCACCAGGCGGAGCAGGTACCGTTATTTACCTAACTAAACACTGTTTTATTCGTTTAAACAAGCTAACATGTTTAAGATAATGTTTTATCGATTTCCATTGGGACTTCAGTTGACTGGACTCATTTGTTTCACTAAGCGACAAAGATAAACTACCAGGTTGCACATTGCGTACTACTTCCTGGAAAGTACCAATTTATGCCGACCGAAGGGGTGTCTGCTGTTCCAAATAATTTTATAAATCGCTCAGAAATAAGTCATGTCGACGTGAAATACAGTTTAATGAATCAAATCTCCTTGACTTTCAGTTGTGTAGTGTAGTGTAACATTCAAAATTCGCATTGGTCAACTGATAAATATTCGATAAGTGCCATGATTTTTGACGCAGTTTGACGCACTTATGAATGGAGGTTAAATTCACTGAACTTCAGATATCAGATACTTCAGTAAAAAAATGACCAGAAGCAAATATAGTCACTGGCACAAATTGACTACATTTGTAAAATAATTAATATTCATGACAGAACTGTATCGCGCTCAAGGACAAGCTACTTCCTTGTTGATAAAATGGCCACATCATAAGTTAGAGTTCAAGCAATGACATCTGTTATTGAATCTTATGAGTTGTTTCATTTTTTATTTTTTATTTATTGCATAATAACAATAATGTTGTGATAATAATGAAAAGCCACAAAGCCTTGAGGGGTGTATAAGTCTACACAGGTTATGTCCCGCCCTCTGAATAAAGTGAGGGCTGGACTTTGGGCATAAACTTGACAGATTAAAGATAAACTGAGCTGTTTTTCTGAGGCTTCTTCGCTCACCTCACCCCCGGAATTCATAAGAATGGCTGGGAAACTGAAAGGGTTTTACGACCTTACAGCTAAACTGCTGTCTGGACAAACGCTGAGTTTCTCTGCACTGAAGGGGAAGGTGGTTCTCATTGAAAATGTGGCGTCTCTCTGAGGAACAACAACCAGGGATTACACCCAAATGAACGAGCTTCATTCTCGCTATTCCGCCGAGGGACTCGTTATCCTGGGTGTACCCTGCAACCAGTTTGGACATCAGGTAAGTAACGTGTGTTTTCCCTTTCATGGGTGTATAGAAAAAGATCAGATGTGTCAACGATTCCTAACAGCTCAAAATATCTAGGCCTGTTTTGCCTTTTTTTTTATAATATAGAAAATATATGAATTCTAGTAAAAAGAAAGGTTACATTTTAAGGATACACACGTGTTTTCAGTCCACTTCGAAACTTAATGAGCAACTTAATAGTTTGGTATTGCTTAACTTCAGTAAATATTGCAACAGGCTATAAATGCACCACTGCCTCATACCTTAAGGTCAAAATGTTACATACTTAATATTACCATTATCAACAAAGTGTACTCAGACTGTCAAAAGTAATCATATGCAATGGAATGGAATTCCAGAGTGTTATACTAATCAATATAAGTGAATTATCATTCCTGGCACATCTGTGTTAACGCAGCATTTTAGCTGACAGAGGTGAAGGTTTATAAACAGTTATGATAAAAATGCTTTTATTTTTTGATAAAAGATTTTTATGGTGAATTTAAATTTGTCAAATAACCAGTAACTCATTTATTATTGACAACTAAATTTTTTTGCACTACAAATACCTCCAAACTGCACTTAAGTACACTACTAGATGAAATGTAGTTACATCGTTGGCCTTATTTTGAGAGTTTAAATGTAAAATATCTACCATGAATTTAACCGTGTTTATTTATTTTTACAACAGGAGAACTGCAAGAATGATGAAATCCTCAGATCCTTGAAGTATATCCGTCCAGGGAACGGCTTTGAACCAAAGTTCCACCTTCTGGAGAAGTTGGATGTGAATGGAAAGGATGCCCACCCACTGTTTGTCTATCTGAAAGAGAAGCTCCCATTCCCCAGTGATAACGCCATGGCTCTCATGACTGATCCAAAGCTCATCCTTTGGAGTCCAGTGTGTAGAAATGACGTATCCTGGAACTTCGAGAAGTTCCTGGTCAGTCCAGATGGGGAGCCTTACAAGCGCTACAGCAGAAGTTTCCTCACCAGTGACATTGAGGCAGATATTAAAGAGCTACTTAAGATGGTCAAATAAAGTGTTCTGCGACAGGCTATGGGTAGAATATCAGTTACGACCACCCTAGCCAGAAAGATTAATCAGCAGATGCATCTGTCTGGGGTATTTTATCATGCTCTCCAGCTTCACTCAATTGTAGCACTCCTAAATTTGTGATATTTCCAGTACATTGTGGTTGTTCAGACTATTTACCCAATGAAGACACTTCTTGAAACATTTTGAGGGGAGTTTCTGATGAAGATGTAAAAGTTTGACTCTACCGCTGTGTATAACTCATATCACAAATGTTCTCATTTTGTAGAATTTAGGAGAAGCAATAAACATGTTTTATCACATAAAGTGATGTGGTCTTTTGTATAAAATGGATGGAAACACACAAACACATCCACCAAATATTACACTGTAAAACATAAAGGAATTTAATTTTACTTTTCCCCCTGAAGTTAAAACTATTTACCTCTGCTAGTTTTACACTTCTGAGCTCATATGGTTACTTTGAACTAATTAATCAACTAAGTGCGATTACCTCACATTTTAGGGTAGCTGGGGAACTTACGTTTTAAAGCTGAATGAATAATAATAACTAATAATTTACAGTGTAAGTGATATTTGAAGGCTACACAGACTGTTGCACTCAGGTTATTAGAAATTCAGCCAAGGCATAGTGTGTTTATCATGAATTTTCACGGCTCCTAAGTGATAAATAAAAACTAAGTCCCTCATCCATGATGCTGCCTATGCTGCCAACTCAAATTAAGGCAGGTGGCTGCAGCAGAATCCAGAACTCAAAATTAGTACAAATATCCTCCTGACAAGTTACAAAACTGTGTCTAATAATAGGTGTGGCTTATAGCTACACGAAAAATGTGTTTGAACTTAAAGCTATTGTGTGATTTATAATAGTATTGCCTTTGTCTACTAGCAGCAGCATCGCTCCGCTGCTTCCTGAGTGAAGGCAGAGGTTTATCCTCGATTGAACGCTACGCCAAGCTGCAACTCATCCAACATGGCCGGCCAGGAAGATCCAGTGCAAAGAGAGATTCACCAAGATTGGGCGAATCGAGAGTATATAGAAGTAATTACGAGCAGCATCAAAAAAATCGCCGACTTTCTAAACTCGTTTGGTAAGTTTTTAACCATGAATTTTACTGATATAATCAGCGCTGAAGTGGAAATTTAGATAGACAGATCAAGTTAGCTAGCCGAGCTAGCTGTCCGGCTGTTAGCTAGCATTGATGTTGATGTTTTCAATGGCCACTCCCAGCTAGTTAGCTGTGAGCTTGTTATTGTTGTATTGCAGAGGAATAGTGACATTTTGGTGTCGAATCACCGTACATATTGCTTTGCTTGTGAACTAATGCCAGCTGCCCGTCAAGTGTTAAAACGTTGATCAAAGTACAAATACTAGGTTCGAGTGTTGAGACAGCTAACTGCTAGCTGTGAGGCTACCGCAGCTGCTAACGCTGTTCATCTGTGATTAATGTTAACCATTTCAGCTGAGCATGACATTGAATTCCATAATGTTTAAAAATTACATACATGACACAATTCATCTGTGTCGAATGAATGTCGTTGTAACTGACAAGTTTAGTTACACTGAATGAAATGTCATGGTCGCGGTAACGGCTAAATGCATTTATCCCCATCAGATATGTCGTGTCGATCCCGTTTGGCCACCCTCAATGAGAAGTTGACAGCTTTGGAGAGGAGGATTGAATATATTGAGGCAAGAGTAAGTATACTGCATTCAAGTTTTGAAAAGGCAATGCTTTCTGTGGTTGCACAGAATTTGCACACTCCTGCACAATCTGTACAGCTGTCATGCTTAAATAACATTGTAAAATGATTTTATATATATTTGTTATATTTAATAGCTTTGATTGCTTTTATTTGACATGTGCTTTTTAAAATCTTTTATCCTTCTTTAAATGTTCTGCTTATCAGTGTTTACTGTTATGCGCCCCAACACCAAGTCAAGTTCCTCATTTGTAAAAACCCTCCATGGCAATAAAAACAGATTCTGTTTCTCAGTGATATAACTATTAAATTAATATGCATCTCATTACAGGTGACAAAAGGAGAAACCTTGACCTAGAACTCATCATGGAAAATCATAGCATCCTCAAGCTACCTGCCCACTCCCCATCCTGAATTTTTGGAATAAGTGTGATGGACTCCACCCTCCTTTTTTGGGACCTTGTGGACCATTTTTTATATTATATGGCTGAGTTTTGTGTTGTTTTATCTCATGACACATTTGTATAGAATATGTGGGTCTGTTTTGGGTGTCAGTGACTCAAGCATCATCAATGTTACAAAATTAAGCTCCATAATTATCGGTTTCATAAGAATATTCTGGAGCTCAATCATGGCTCTGGTATCAGCACAATTTGTCGACCATCTGTGTTGCATACAGTGTCATTACCGAATCAGAGGTTTATAAAAAGGGGAACATTCTTGTGTGCCAAGTTGAACAAATAATTGTGTTGTAACCTGTATTAAGGACCTGCTTGTACAGTGAACTGTTTGGCGATGTTTCAGAATTTAAATACTGTAATAAATGATAAACAATGACTGTGTTTCATGTTCTAGCTTAACTTAATCATGTTCAGCTTTACTTACATATGTTGACATATTACATTTGAATCTACTTCTTCACAGCACTGAATACCTAAAGAGATAGGCAGACTCCCAGGAGGATACAAGTAGGGACATACAGCTAAGCTTACATGAGATAACAATTACAGTATATATAGTGAACAGATGAACAGCACATAGTATATTATCTGGTCAGGTTTTTTACAGATTGCAAGAGTCATGAACATTGGCATTATTGCTAAGTAAATATGTTATGAATAATACATGATAAAGCATAGAGTTAGATTTATGCACATATTTCATGAATTACACACTGTCTGCTTAGACTTAGCATGGCAATAATAGAATATGTGCATATAATTGCACTTTAGGTGTATGTGTCTGTTGTACATTAAAAATAAAAAGCCAGAATATAGGAAATGATAGTATTTTTAGTAAGTCTCATGTAGAATATTCAGTCTATGTGAATTGACAGGAAGATTTAAACAGCATTGGAGTACAGTATGATTGTCAGACCATGGTGAAATCTAACAAACCTGCAACTATTTTCTAATGCACAAAACTACTAAACACACTTCCATATACTGCCATAAATATGGCATACAAAACAACATCCAATAAAATGGCGGAAATGTATATGTAATTGGATTTCGCCCTCAGTTTCGCCTTTCAGGCAGCACTTAATCGCTACAATCTACACTTTGCTTTCTTTAGCTACGCCAAACATAGTAACCTGCGACCCCTGCAAAACTTGTCCGTAGTCGTGACTCAAATCATCTGTAAAGTTAGCTATTAACATCACCAATTAAGAACGAAATGTGAAAAGTAGGCGCGGACAAATGGTGCCTGTAAGGCAAACATTAGGTTGTATTGTTTTAGTTACCCACAATGCACCGCGATATACAGCAATGCATTATGGGATAAAGAAGGTCGTCGTAGTTGTTGTGAGAAGTCCTTGAACGTGAGATGAATTTTCTTGCCCACAATTTTTCAGATAGCATTTTGAAAAAATAACAGTGGGCAATAACATTGCCAACAAACTTACACTGGTGAGTTGCTGTATATTCAGACTGGAAACTGAAACGTGTGACAGCTTCTCATCGGCGTCGTTGGTTTTCTCATAAGTTGTGTCTGGTTGCCTTATTTCACCCTGGTTTGCTAACGTTAGCTTGGGGTCCATTTTGGCCGTTTACAAGCGTTTTGTTGTGCGAGATCGTTCGACTTTAGGGAAACTGTTTTGTATCTGAATGTTTTAACAACAAGAATCACAATACAAAGCTAGTTTAACTCCGAATTCATGATATCTTTGCTTTGTAGAGATCGTGTGAGTGCAGAAGCTGTTGAGAAAAATGGGCGCTGATAAAAGGTGAGTGGTTACATTAGGCGCAAGCGCCATAGTAGGTGTGGCTAATAGTTATTGTAGAGGTATTTTAAGCCAAGCTCTAATGCCAATTCATCACTCCAAAGGAGAAAGAATTAATGTTAAGCCAAGTTTAATTAAGAACATTGCCACTGTTGGTCACCTCAGTTTCTCTTGTCCCACCTCAAATCAATTTAAAATGACTAAAAACATGCAATCCTTGATCTGTGTGGATGTTTTGTATGTCTGTATATATTTTATATATGCATGCATGTATGTACTGGAATACCATACACATTGTTTGTTAATAAAATAGATGCACATGTTGCCCAGATGCTGTAAATTTTGATGTCTTTTAGTCTACGTCGTTGTATCTAGCATACTTAAGATGGAGTCCCAACCCTAGAGGAACATATCAGGCTTATTATTTTGTATAAAGTTAATCAAAAAATGAATGAGCTTCCTAATAAAGTGGTGTTAGATTGAACCTTATACCTAATACTGCATGCAGTTGAAGGTTACTTCAACTGGTGTGTAAGATGACATAGAACTCTTTTGCCAGATAGAGCTCAGAAAATGTTTTCATATAACATCACTTATCCTTCAAATGTCCTCTCTCAATAGGATTAGTCGGACAGAACGTAGCGGTAGATATGGTTCTGACCAGACCCGTGACGAATCAGATTGGCGTGACAGACGAGAGAGGGACCAAGAGCGCGATCACAACATGCGCCGCTGGGGTGAAGAGAGACGTAGTGATCGTTATGAAGGAGATCGTCGAGGATCAAGAGACAGTCCGGAGGTATTTACTGTAATATCCAGAGAATTTGATTAATATCATAATGTGTAGGTAAATATACTTGGCTGGGTGACACTGATACTAATTTTTTGTTTTAAAGCAAAGAGAGAGGAAACGACGCAACAGCGATAGATCAGAAGATGGTTATCATTCAGATGGTGACTACCCAGAGCAGGATTACAGAAGAGAGCCAGGAGAGGAGAAGAAGAGCAAGACTATCATGCTCGGGGGTCTGTCTCCTCATGTCACTGAGGACGATGTAAGTAAAAGTGTTCCTCTGCAGAAATACAACCTTTCTGTGTTTTTACGTGTGTATTACCCTAACTCTGTAAAGTGAAATGGCTTTTGAAAAGTTGTCAATTTTAAATCGTAGTGTTAAAGTACTGTATGTTGTCATTTAGATTCGTTTTGCCATAGACCAACTGGAGGGACCCCAGCCAGTGGATGTCAGGCTGATGATAAAGAAAAAAGGTGAGAGCCAGATGTATGACGGACCCCAACCTTCCCTCAGTCTTTGACCATAGGGCCAATCTGCTTCCATTCAGACCCGTTTTCCCATAGCAGTCAGGGGAGAATTATATCGAATTACTTGGAAAAAGGATGTAAAATATTGACTTACAACTTATCATTTCAGTACATTGTGGATCTCTGTAAGGTAAGTAAGAGCAGCAATAGCAGTTATAGAGAATGTCGATTGGCAGACACACTTTGTTGTTGGGTGTGGTTCAAACAGTGGTATTCAGCGGGATTTCTTGCTATGGTAAAACTCCTAAGGAGTGGCCTATTGTATACCAAACTGGGCCAGGGTCGTGAAGCAGTTTGTGGAAGACTTTGAATAATATGCCCATGGACTCTTAACTAACACGCCTCCCGTCTATATTTGAATGCTGTCTCTAGGTATAAGCCGTGGTTTCGCCTTCGTGGACTTTTATCACTTGCAAGATGCTACCCGATGGATGGAGACCAATCAGGTTGCTTCACAATCGCCAAGTCTAGTTTTAATCTTGGGGATCTGGAAAAATAACCCAAAAGGCAACCAGAATGTATTGAATACATAGTATGGAAAATGTACAGAAAAAAACTAATAGATTGAATACCACAAAGCAGCAATTAAATTTATGATTCACAACGTAATGTTTTAAATGATGTTTTGTTTAGATAAGTGTTCAGGCATTGGTATTAAAGCTGCAGATTTGACTAGTTTTTGAGGTCATCTCCTTAAGGAATCTGCATTTAAGATGATGAACACAATATTTTTATCTTCCTGATGAAGACATTATCAATATGTTTAGAGTTCACTGTAACCCCAGACTTTTTTTTTTTTAGCCTACCTCTCAGTAGATGGAGATTTTTTAATCTTACTTTTTCTTTTTTTAAAGTCATTTTTTCCTTTTTTTTTTTTTTTTGTGAGAAGCCCATACATGAATCAGAATGTCTTTTAGGATCACATTGTACACTCTGCTCCAGTTCAACCTGGGCACGCGGGTCCCAAACACCTAAAGAACCCTCTTTACATCATGCTCACATATACATCATGTGCCTGTCTTTAACTCAAAGGCTATCTGTTGGGGGTCCCTCTCCCCCTTCTCTCCCTTCCAACACTGCTTGCTCTATTGATGAGATCAGTGCTCACCATGAACACTTGAATGATTTTGTTCTCCTCTTTCAGAAACGTCTAACCATCCAAGGCAAAAGTGTGGACATGCACTACAGTCACCCAAGAAACAAGTATGAAGACTGGCTCTGTGGCACTGTAAGTAAATAATGAGTTGCTTTCATGGTCACATTAACCAAACAATGCCTTCACAGTACACTGCACACACACATATGATAGGTCTGTAAGTTACAATTTGTGCAGTCCTGTCAGCTTATTTTGTGGTACACCTAAATGTGGATAAGTGGTAAAGGTTAGGTTGTATTTCAGGTAAGTATGGTTTGCTGAACCAATGTAGATTGCCTAATCTCTGAGGCAGCACTGTACAGGGCTTTAGTAGGTGTATAATAAAAATGATGTGAACGGTTACTTGCAGTGTGGCCTGTACAATTTCCGGAGGAGGCTGAAGTGCTTCAGGTGTGGAGCAGCCAAAGCCGGTAAGTAGTTAAATCAACAAGAGGCCACTGACTGCAGACATCCGGGCAGCCTGAGGCAACAGTGCTGGGATGCAATTCAAAGTTTGTGTTTTGTAGTTGTGGAGACCTATGATATGGATCCATTCTGTCAGATATAGATAAACAGCATAGATGAAAAATGGCATGCATTTTTTTATTGCTACTTGACCATAATACAAAATGGGGGGGGGGCATAACACAATACATGATGTAATTTATGAGATAGGCTATCTAATATTCTAAACACAGACTCATTTTTAGCACAGAATTTGACACTTATCTCTTTATACCTCATTTCCATTTCTTTGATTACACACTTCTAAAGCTTATGTTAATACTTTTCTTACTTGTCTGTCATTCTCTCAACAGAGTGTGAAGCAAGCGGTAACACTGGAGTCCCTGAAACTCAACCTAGTGGAGATTTCTATGGCGACAGTAAGAATTTCTCTTTTTTATAGATGCAATGTTCCACTTTATTTGGAACAAAAATATTTTTATCCTTGGTAGGTTGTTCTTAGATATACTCTTTTGTCCTGTACAGCTATCATCTTGAGAAATATTGCTCCTCTGACCACTGTGGAAGCCATCATGGCAGCCCTGGCACCATATGCTAATCTTTCGTCTAACAACATTCGCCTCATCAAGGACAAGCAGACCGGCCAGAATAGAGGTTTTGCCTTTGTACAGCTGTCCTCTCCTCTGGTAAAGCATTCTTTAAAATGTATAGATGAAAATGTTCTGCTTGAAAAGCTCACAACTCGTTCATGTCTGCATGTCTCTTAAATCTCTTTGTTATTCATTTTCATAGGAGGCCTCTCAGCTGCTGACCATCTTACAGGGACTGCAGCCTCCTCTAAAACTGGATGGAAAAACAATTGGGGTGGATTATGCTAAGAGCGCCAGAAAGTGAGTACAGTAGTGGATAGAGTGCCTTAGTTTTGTGGTGGATGAAAATATTTACATCTATTTTCTTAACTTTTATACTTCCCTAGCTTATCTGTGCATTCTGCAAATTGCCAGTTTTTATTCAGAATAGAGAGAAGAGAGATTCAGTCACACTCAGGTGGGATTAATTGCATTTTTGCCTTTTGTATTAGGGACCTGTTACTACCTGATGGGAATCGTGTCAGTGCCTTTTCTGTTGCCAGCACAGCCATTGCTGCAGCCCAGTGGTCCTCAAGTCAGGTAAGCCCTTATTCAATCAGCATCCTATTATTCATCATCTCCCAGTGTCAATTTCATACACTCACAATCCACTTTTCCTTTTCAGCCGCAGCAGAGCTCAGAGGGAATGTCAGAGTACAGCTACCTGCAAGAAGGCTATGTTCCACTCTCACAGGTTAGTAGAAAGAAATATACATTTTAGTGGAAAAATTAAATTATTCCTGATGTCTTTCAATATGTTTTTCTTAAAAGATGAATACAGTAAAACAAAGTATAATTCTGTAGTAACATCTAGTGGCAGCTTTAAGAGAATACAGCAGCTTGCTGACCTTTAGGTTACTGGTGATGGCATTTAATAGGATAGGACTTGAGGTTGTACCTGTGTTTTGTAATGTAATAAAGTAGTGCATTTTTACACTGGCAATGAATGATTAACAGGACTACCAGACCTACTACCAACAAGGAGCAGGAGCCAGCACCTCTCAGGGAAACGGGATTCTGGGAGGTAAGAGATGCTTTCACACATTCTATAGAAGCTGGCACAGTTACTATTTTTTGTAGTAGTATTAGTATTGGAAAAATTGCTAAACAGTTGTTATTTTGTGAGATAACACCTTTTCTGTGCCTTCTTTGCTATGACACGCATGTGCATAGCATCATGTTTTTTGATGCTAATACTGAGATTCACACTTCACTATGTCAGCCTGCCTGACACGCAGGTCTTTACAAGACAATGTTGAGATTTGAGAGGTGTGTACTTCAGCTCCTCTTTAAGCCTCTGACACTTTACTCAGCTGACACGTTTATGTGTATCTGTTTAATTCCAGCATAAAGCTGTATGGACAACAAACACTGCAGTAGTCAAGTAGATAAACCCTGCTTTTATAAGCAGCATGCACAGACAGAGATCTCTGCTAGATTCCAAACAGTGTCTTAATTTAACTCTGTTTGCACAGTGATGCTGAGTTTTAAAATTAACGGTTGTTTGCTCCTCCAATTTTAGCTGCCCCAGGTGTAAAGATTGTTCCAACTGCAGTTGGAGTTGTAATATCACAGAATGCCCAAGTCTACCAACCTCATATCATTGCGCAGCCTGCTGTGCAGGTAATGTACACACTTTTGTTGATTCTGTAATTACACAAAAGTACAGCTTTTTAAGTGAATGATGTAAGAATCTCTAAATAACCTTTATGTTAATTGTAGGCATTGCCACTTGGCCAACAATTGGAGGCAAAACCCCTGACAGGACACCTTTCAGGCATTGAAGCTGCGTCTGTTTCAGCTGCTGCTGTAGCTGCTGCCAGTGTTAATGCTGCCAGTACGTTAACAGCCTCTGGACAGACAGGGGACACCAGCGCTGGTATGAGCACATAAGATCCCTTAATACCTGTTCTACTGAAGTGTGACGCACACAAAGAAACATAGCAATTCTCCTGAGGTCACTGTCTTATACAGTTTGTTACGTTGTAGTGTTTCCATGGATACAACTTAAAACTGCAAGACAAAAGTTATTTGTTCCTTATAGTTTATAAATATACACTAATTTATAAATAAGACAACAGTGACTGGTCTTTGAAATGACTGACTAAATGTGTGGATAGGGATGGGTACTGAGCCCCGGAACTAAATGAGTCCCGGGGCAATTAAAAAAAAAATACCGGACTACCGATAAGCTCCAACGGTAACGGTTCTGTTAACGGTACTTCAGAAAGTAACAAGATCGTTGTGTTGCACGTTGAATCTCATCAAGAGAAGACATGAGTCTGTAACTCCGACAGACGGAAGACTCTGGTGTCTGAGTGACGGAGAGAAGCTCCTCACCTGCAGCTCTGTACAGCAACACACAGGTGACGACGGAGGAGAAATAAACGTCTAAAACTGTCGTTAAATTTCTCTACAGTTGATGCAGAAAATGTCCGTTGCCCCAAGAGGCACAAGTCGTTTGTATGTCAGAGCAGAAACACGATCAATCTGTGGAAACATTCAGTAAAAGTTCATCACATCCAGAGCTCGTTCATTCCTCAATAACCAGTTACATTATGTTTGTTATGTTTGCTAGAAGCCAGAAAACGGAGTTAACTCTGTTATAGGAACACAGGCTAATATTTAGGTAAGTAAGAAGTTAGTGTTCTCCAGCCGTTTGTTAAACTGTGACTGTGTTAATGAATTCGGTCTGAAATTCAGAGCATCACCTGAACTGTTGATCAGAATTTTAGTTTCATTTTCAGAGCACAGGGCAGTAGGATTTAGTGATTTTAGGACTGCAGATAAACTCTGACTTACTTTATTTTCACTGTTTCTCTGACTGAATGTTGGTGTTAGTGGTAGAAGAAGTACTTCAACTGTTTTCTCCACTAAACTATTAAAATCACAGTAAAAATACTGTCAAAGTCCTGCATTAATATTATACTCAAAAGTGAAGCGTGAAAAAGGCTTTATCAGCAGGATCTGTTCAAGGTGCAGCTTTAATTCTGATATAATGCTGGACAGTTTATTGAAACACATAATGTTTTATTTTGTGAGTAAAACCTGTGACGCTGTCCACAGTGCTCTGATCATTTCCATCAACACAACATTAGTGTCTATAAAGTTTGATCTAAATAGTGTGTTTTAGAAAATAAAGCAATCTTTATTTTGTTTTTAATTTGTTTCTCTCTTAAAGACAAAACAAACAATAAAAAAACAATCCAAAAGTACCGATAAGAATACCGTTAAAGTACCGAATCGATAAGCAGTATCGGTAAAAGTAGTAGTACCGTTAAAATCTTAATGATACCCATCCCTATGTGTGGACCATGCATCTGGTTTCTTTCTATTACCTTTTAATTACTGTCTATACTTAGTTGCTTAAAATCTGTTCAAGAGGTGTCGGCCTATACACTAACTTCAGAAGGAAAGTATAGTGGAAATTGGGGCTGGCACCACCCCTGGATTTATGAACAATTTAGTGATAACAATAATGAAAAAAATTATCAAAACCATGTTTTATATTTTGCAAATTAAGATTCTTATCGTAATTTTAATGATACTGTGTTTTGTAACAGGTGTTCCTGATACATCCAGCTATCAGTATGATGAGTCGTCTGGCTACTATTATGATCCTCAAACTGGCCTCTACTATGATCCAAATACACATGTAGGTAGCACGATACGACCATGCGTATGTCACGTATGTTTGTGTCATGTCAGTGAGAGTCAATATGGTTTTCATAATGTACTTTGGCGTTTTTCCTTTCAGTATTACTACAATTCTCAGACCCAGCAGTATCTGTACTGGGACAGTGATAAGCAGACATATGTACCCGCCTCAACCAACGCAAATGATGGCACAAGTGGCTCTGCACCCATGGGCAGTAAAGAGCCTAAAGAAGGAAAGGAGAAGAAGGAGAAGCCCAAAAGCAAGACTGCTCAGCAGGTGTTGTTATAAATCCTACTTTACCACATATTGTCTCCTATGCTTGTAGCAACTTCTTCAAATTGTATGTAAACTTTTCTAAATATATTTCATATATTTTAACTTCGTATTCAAATGTGTTCTTTTCTTTCAGATTGCTAAAGACATGGAACGCTGGGCTAAAAGTCTCAACAAGCAAAAGGAAAATTTCAAGGGTAGCTTTCAGCCTATTAGTCAAGAAGAGAGGAAGGAGGCAGCAGCTGCTGATGCTGGATTCACACTGTTTGAAAAGAAGGTAACTCAGAATTAATATCTACCAAATTTCTGGTCTGCACATGTGATTTTTATACAGATATGTCTTAAATGGATTGACTGATTTTTATTTAACTTTTCAGCAGGCAAGTCTAGAAAGACTCATGCCAGAAGTGCTACGCATTCCTGAAGAGGAGGCACCAACCAGCTCAGCCACCACCTCCAAGGTGAGTGTTTTGTGTATTTCTCAGTTTTGTTTCTTCTTATTTCTTTAGCAGTATGATGGTAGCTATTGCTAAGGGCACATTGAATGTTTTTAAATGTATATTATTTACAGTCATATTCTGGTCTTTTTCTTGATTACAATTCTTATGCATGTTTATCCTTGGTGTGGTTAGTGTGGCCTTGTGGCAGCCTACAGTGGAGACAGTGATCCTGAGGAGGGAGGAGCAGAACCTGATGGTGGTGAGGGAGGTCAGGACAAGCTGACAGACTGGAAAAAGTTGGCTTGTTTGCTGTGTAGGAGACAGTTTCCCAATAAAGAGAGTCTTATTCGACATCAGCAGCTCTCTGACCTTCATAAGGTAAAAGCACATGTATTGTCTTTGGCCCAAATAGGGAAAATCCAAACAGCCAGTCACAAAAAACATGAGATTATTAATTAATTGATGTATCTATTTCTCCTAGAAAAACCTGGAAGTTCTCCGCAGATCTAACATGAGTGAAGCAGAGCTGGAGGAGTTGGAGAGAAAAGAGTCTGAGGTTAGGCTCAATATAGAATCACCCACTTGCTACTGAGTCATTTTCTTTTCCTTTTAATGTGACTGCATTTTAAAAACCTTTTTTTTTCTTTTGGTAAATAGTTGAAATACAGGGATAGAGCAGCTGAGAGGAGAGAAAAATATGGCATCCCAGAACCTCCAGCACCTAAGAAGAAGAAATTTAGCCAACCAGCACCAGTCATGTAAGCAACTTTGTTTTAAATTTTACTGACTAGTGTAAAATGCTGTGGCTCGAGTTGTTCATTTTTGGTTCATGGTCATTTGAGAATATTTCCCTTTTTTTGTGCACAGAAACTACGAACAGCCCACAAAAGACGGCCTTAATAGTGACAATATTGGGAACAAAATGCTGCAAGCCATGGGCTGGAAGGAGGGAAAAGGTCTCGGTCGCAACCAGCAGGGCATCACTACACCTATTGAGGTATTTGTAACAGTCACCTTCTAGTGTCAGGGTGTACCCCGTTTGTCAGCATCAATACCTATATAGAACTCTACAAAAGTACTAAACTTTGCGGGTTTCCTCCTCAGGCACAGTTGAGAACAAAGGGAGCTGGTCTTGGCACTAAAGGCACCAACTACACCCTCTCAGCTTCAGACACTTACAAAGATGCAGTCCGCAAAGCCATGTTTGCTCGCTTCACTGAATTAGAATGAGTCATTAGTCTCCGGCTAAAGTGATTTCTTATAACCACCTACCGATGATCTGCTTCCTTTTGGGATGGAGCTCTACTGTGTCTGCATCAAGGGAAGCAAAAACGACTCTTAATAATTTCACTCTATGTATGATCTGATGATTATACTTCTTACCATAAACCAGATAATGAAGAAAATCTGTAGTAATGGCATTCTGAGGAAGTTAATGATATAATTTATAAGTTGTACATATGCACATTGAATTTACTTTCCTGGTTTACATATTTCTTTTATATTTGTTCTATGGTAATGATTTTTTTTGGTCTCGGCATGATAAAAAGATTGTACAGTTTATATAAAAAATCTTGTCTATTTGTACAGAAAATAAATGACGTGCGACATGATTTCCGTTGTGGTCTTCATTACTTTTAATACACAGGAAAACAAATTCTTTAAGTGTTAAAGAAATAATGTCTTTTAGTCCCTGAATTTAAATGATATTGCACTGATACTCTAGAAAGGATATATCTAGCTGCAGTACCACCAAATCCTGAATCCGAATTTCAACTAAATCAGCTGAATGGCCCAATATGCAGGAAGGTGCTAGGACAGATAATAGTGAACCAGATGCATTATGCCCTGTACACAATGTTAACTAGTCAAGGCTTTTCCAATGTGTACATTCACTTAAAATGTTGTCATCGTTTTTGCCACGGCACTGTAGAAAAGTACTGACTTACCTGCATGGGAGTGTTCAGACTGACAATAATCAAAGCCACTAGCTCCTCTGATTTTAATAATGATCCAACAGTTTTCTCTAAGTGCCATTTCCTTGAGTAAACTAGAACTCATTTTTTGTTGTGCCGTCTGACCTGTACTATCTCCTATGTATTCACTGTTGAAACTTTGAGCTTTCTAGGAAAATATACAACACAAAGAAAGCCAAGGCTCACTGCGTTCCATAGTTCAAGTTTCATGATTTTTATCGTGTTCAAAAGTCTGCTGTAGATACTGTCTGGGTTTTGTTGTGAAACTGTCCTTCCACTGGAGGATGAGTTTAATGCTTTATGCCGGACTGCAGCCACCCTGCTGTGCTGAGGTATACTTGAGCAAGATGCAGAATCTCACACAGCTTCATTACTTTGTTACTGACCTGTGGTGTGATGGTCCTGTTAAGGTGACTGAAAAAATAAATTTCTCCAGCGACACATACAGAGCCAGACTTCATGATTACCATGTTACGTTTACGGTCATCCTAGATAAATGGACCAACAATCCATGTATATTTAGCCTTGTTGCTGTGTTTATATATCTCAGCTTGTACATGTATAGATTTCTTCTATTTCTTCTTCTAGTTCTCTCATTGTGTTGGGGCTTCCATCATTGTAAAATATTTAATGATAAGATGTAATACACGTTGGCGTGAGCTGCTTTCGGTCTAGCAGTGTGTTGGACCCTGTGGAGTTAATATGAAAAATAACAGCACCCTGCCTGTCGGGGAAACAACGGAGGATTGTTTAGAGATACAGATAATGCCCCGAGTGTCTTATTGCATTGTTTTATTTAACAATGACATACCACAGGGAGGCAGTGGTTTTCCTTGATATCCCTGGGAAGTTTCGAAGAATTTCTACTGAAGAAGTTCTGATTATGAAAGATCAAACTGAAAGCTCAGTTGTCCTTTTTTGCACTGACTGTATTCACAGAGTATTACATAGCAATGGGTTCATAGTATTTAACCTCTAATGTAAATTTGTCCTCTCCTATCTTATTTAGTGTTAGGATAGGATCTTGACAGCCCAGTCGCTTTACCTTGATATCCCCGTCATTTTCAACTATCATTTGCCCTTAGCCTCCAGGTTCTAAGCTACTTTTTAAGTTTCCACCTGAAAATAAACCATACCAATAACAGCTCTACAAATGTAAGGCCAAAATGAACCACTTTGGCCCCTATGGACTGGACACACGTAGATTAATTTGTCTTGCCTCCATCACCCAGCCAAAGTGAGATCTAAAAAACTCCAGCAAAAACAGACATTTTTGCTTCCATTTATAATCAAAACTGTGAATAACAGCATTCTAACAACTACCCGATAAACACAATGTTGTCGAACCTGTTCTAACAATTCTCAGCTGCAACTTTACCAATTTTGTTACCACGAAGCGCACCAAATGCTACATCCATTTTGATGAGGCAAAGAAGTATTGGGTTGCCTCTTCTGTGAATGTGAACCTTCAAAAAAATGGCGGCAGGTTGTGTTTTAATAACAGATACAGCCTGGTTTCGATAGAGGTACCTCCAGGATGGAAAGGGTTACTGGACCCATCTTTTCATTTTAAGTTAGCCCTCCTGAATAAAAGAAAAGAACTGGGTGAGAGGTAAAATGTGTTGCTTTATCGAGCAGCTTACTCTGTACATCGTGTTGTTTTAGAGATTTGCAAATCATTAAATGGTTAAGAGACTACCACACTGTGACTTAAAATACTTGTCAATTACTAAATCTGTATGTCAGCCAAAAAAAAATAAATATAAAAATCTGTGTTGCCTCTTTTGCTTAAATAGATCATTGCCCTCTGAGTTGGTAGCATAGAGAGGAGAGAATTAAAGTAAATGGAGAGTTAAAGGCTGCTATTTATTGGATATTGTATGTTGTCAAACTAAACAGTAGTCACACTCACCTAGGAAGCTCTGGTCCTTCACACAAAGAGGTGGTCAGTTTGCCTGCCTCCCTGCCGGTGGTCCTTATTTAAACAATATGTGTTACACAATGAAACATAATATAATATATCCCATGGGTTGTTTCATGAACCTCATGTTGCCCCATCCTTTGATATGTTCACCTCTCAGGGAGAAATGTTCTGAACCTCACATCCACCTCTGTTACGTAACTACAATGTAGCAACACAAAGTGAGGGAGAGGAGCCTTTGATTACATATCTTCCTTTCATTCTCTGAACGCTCCATGTCTGTTGTTTGTAGAGTGTCTACACGCTGCCAAACGCCACGCCTAAAAAACCCAGGCAGCAGAATAAGTAGTAAGGAGCTTGTTCAAAAGCAAGAGTGCAGTGCTGTGTTGTCGACAGGCCAAATTTGTGCCTCTCACAGTATGTACTGGCATTACGTTCAAGTCACAGAGCTACTGCGCCTATAGAAAGTATTCACCCCACTTGGAAATGTTCTTTTATTGCTTTACAACGTTATATCGTGGTCAATTTAATTTGACTTTTAACAATATTTTCCCAAAAAAAGGCAGTGAAATGTGAAAAGTGATGTCTACAAAGTAATGTCAGTTACTTAGAAATATAAAATGTAAAACCAGTGATCCATCCAATTCAACACAGGAGTAGCCAGCTGATGCTAGAAGTCACAGAATTAGCTGAATGGAGGCCATCTGTGTGCGGTAAATGTGTCTCAAGTGATTGTAGTATAAAGAAACCATTATCTGTAAGGTCCAGTCACTGGAGAATCAATACTCATGGCTATAACTACACCACGAAGACAAAAGAACACTTCAAGCACCTCTATGAAAAAGTATATGAAAAACACAAGTCAGGGGATGATGCAAGGAAATTTCCAAGTCACTTAATATCCCATTGTGTACAGTTAAATCCGCCATTAAGAAATGTAAGGAATATGGCACATGCGTAAATCTGCCTAGAACAGCCATCCCCAAAAACTGATTGAGCAAGAAAGAAAGAGACTAGTGAGGGAGGCCACCAAGACACCTATGACTTCTCTGAAGGAGCCGCAAGCTAGTATTTAAAATCATGCTTCACATTGGGGATGGTGTGTCCACCAAACATAGCTTTTCATCTGATGGCCACAAAGTTCAATTTTGGTCTCATCAGACTAAAGAAGCTTTTTCCAGTTGACTTAAGAATCTCTTGCATGCCCTCCAAACTGTAGTTGAGATCTATGTCCAATACTTTTTCAACTTTAGCTTTCTCTTTGCCGTTCTCCCATAAAGCTGTTGCTTGTACAGTCTCTCTCATCTCAGCTGCTGAAGCTTGTAACTGAGGAGTCATAGGTGTCTTGGTGGCCTCCCTCATGAGTCTCTTTCTTGGTGTTTGTCTTTCCCTTTTATTTTACACGTTATATTTTTTAACTAATGGACATTACTTTGTCGAAATCATTTTCACTTTGACAGGAAAGAGTATTTGCTAATTCTTGTCCAAAAAAAAAAGTCGAATTAATGGGCATGATTCACTGTTAAAAAGCAACAAAGGGCTAAAACAGAGTGAAACCTTTTATGGGCACTGTATAGCATCAGTCATATCATTTTCTGAAAAAAAAGATTTACTGGCGATTTTTGGAAAGCCCCAGAAACTGCACAAGTTAAGGAGAGGTATACAGTATGCTATATGATGCTTTGTGGGTTAGGAACAGATGGTAAGATGAGTCTTTTAAGATGATAAAAAATACATTCAGAACAGTGGAAAGTTTTGTCAGCCTCCTGTTTTTTTGGAAGATTGCCTGATATTATTTTTTTAAACTAAAAACATGAGAGGCACAAGCTGGGGCTTTTCTGTCTCTATCTTTTGAGCCAACTCCTGCAAGCAATATGAATTTGTAAAATAGCTCAGCATTTATGATACACAGGTTTATTTTAACATGCTTTTTTTTTCTTTTCTTTTTTTTAAATACATCATTGCATTTTTCCGCCTGTGAACAATATTTCAAAACTTAAGGACTTCAAATGATGTTTCTTTAAAGCAGCTTTTTTATATTAGTAAAGGGTCTAATGATGACTTTTATGCAAAGCCTTACTTAATGATGAACCCACAGAGAATTATTACCCAACTCTGCAGCTGTTTTTCCAGCCTGCAACTGTTGCTCTGCTTCATATTCATCACTCTTTCATTGAAAGGGCTCTAAAAGCCCATAAAACATGATGCCCCAAACTGAAGGACAATGTCAGCACCTACCTGACGAACATAGTGAAGCATGTTACAGACAAAGAGTTAGATATTTGTCTCAGGTGAGTTGGTGGAGAGCAAAACTTAGCTAAAAACAGAAATGTTTGCTATATCAAGGTAATAATATGTCAGTGTGCCCCCGACTGGCTAGAAAAAGGTCAGTTATTAGAGTTTAATTGGGCAGGTTTTGCCCTCTCCCAAGCAAAGAGCAGATAGTCGGCTGCTTAACGTACCTGCTTATGTAACACAATGGCTGGCCTCACATTTTCATCTAAATGCCATGGCCTGCTGAGTTGTCCAGCTGCTTTTCTTTTTCATCTGGTTCCACTACTTTTGCAAGTAGCCACTAATTAGAAACCCCTCTGGTATCAGAAATTTTTCCATGTATTAATCATGTCCATGTACCTGTTTTATATAAGAAAAAAAAGTTACAATCTTAAATGTATACTTATTTAACAGTGCAGGTAAGTCTACAGGGTGAACAGATGTGCATGCCGTCAGTGGATGACACCAGAGATTCTTGACTGTGTGGTTGTTCATTATTAGTGTTAATAGATTGATTTAGCATCTGTTGTCAGGTTGTTATTGTTTCAACATGCTGAGTCACCCTGAAAGGTCAGAGGAATAGTGTGTATAAATATCTAGGTCTATTTGTGTTGTGATTTGAAGCTACTACAGACATAAGGCTCCCTGTGAGCTATAGATAACCCTGCTGATGGATTGGCTGATGAGTATTAGTATCATCATCTTCATTCTTGCAGCACGGCCGCTAGATGGGCCACTTTCACACTAATCAATTTAGATTATCTTCTGCTAGATGACTTTTTGGTGAACTTGCTCTGAGGAAGTGAAACTACAGTGACAACAATGTAAAACTGTATGTGTCAGTTCTGCAGCTAAGCATCTGATGAAGTCTTGGATGCAATTCTTGCACGCTTTTTTGTTAATATTTCATACTGAAATGCTTTCCACCCCCCTTTGCTATGTATATTTTGGTGAGCTAAAGACAAATTTCCACTCAGCTATCTGAGAAACCAACTGCTTTGCTTAACCCATGACTGAATTCTTATGTGCCAACTTTTTTCTTTTCTTTAGCATGCACGAATGTCAAATCTGGCCTGGGAAAAAATGAAGAGGTTGATTGCTCTAAAGTGTGCAGCTGAATAGAAGTTGAGCAGAAGAAAGAATGTGACCTCAGTTCAATGTAAAAGTGAGTATAAGGTTTAATTTTTTTTGTCATTCTTCTCCCTGTTTCTGTAATCCTCTGTTTGAAGTACATAGCTTAAAATGATCTGCTTAAATTGAGGAAAGGCGCCACACTAGTGTCATAGTAATGGTCCACAGATCTCATTCGATCAGTTCAGTTGAATAAATCATGTTGCCATAAAAGTTCTGAATCAGTTTTGGTAACACCAGAAAGTAAAACACAGCTTATCATAATTGTAACATGACAGACAGACATGCTTAACATGTGCAGGCAGAGATGCATGGTACCTTGTAGTGAGCGTAGTTATTATAAGTTAACCCTCCTATTACCCTCAAATTTACTAACACATTTTATCCTTGGGGTCAATTTGACCCCAGGCATTTAAACCTCCAGAAAATGATTCTGATTAATTTTTTTTACTCAAGATAATGTATCAGGTACTTAATGTTTGTTTGTTGACTAC
>OMNN01097757.1:81753-114059 GCA_900302755.1 Chromis chromis
ATACTTTTCTATAACGGAGCTGGTTACCATGTTTTTTTCTTAATTTAGGAACCCCAAGCAGTCTCCCGACACCATCCCTTCTCTGCATTTGACCCATCCTATCCAAAGTTAACCTTAACTATACATACTAGGAGCAGTGGGCTGCCGCGGTGCAGCGCCCGGGAAGCAGTCAGGGGTTAAGGGCCTTGCTCAAGGGCCCACAGTGGTGGTGACTGGGACAAGCTTTCACTTTCCCACCTCAACCTCTTGCCAGTCCGGGGGCTCGAACCAGCGATCCACCAGTTATAAGTTCACATCACAAACCACTAAGCCACCACTGCCCTACATCTTGGGAGATACCAGGGATGAGACCCACAACCTATAAAGTTGACTTAATTTGTGTGACCACTATATTGCATTAAATTAGACAGAAACCTTAAAAAAAAATGTCTTTGGCCATAAACATTGTCAAATCTGGCACAGATGATCTTCAAACAAATCTTCACAAGTATTATCAGACAGATATATTTTTTTCAAAACCATTTGTTGGTTACAGTCTATTGAATTTAGAGTTGAATTCATATCCCACAAGGGAAATAAGGGGATATCTCAGCAAAGCTATGATGTGTTGACACCAAACTAAAACCAGATTTTGTGTCATTTGACCAAAAAGCAATAAGCAAAATCAACGTTTTGCTTGATAAAAAGTGATTCTGGTGAAGAGACATGACAAATTGTGATACCATTGTGTTCTATCAGTGTCTACAGCCTCACTTTTAACATGATCTGACTGAGGGCAAGGCTACTGTTCCATTCTAGTCTTCTTGGTCCCATCAGTTAATTTTTAAACTTTCTTATTATAACTAAAACATTTTACCAGCTAATCTTGATTATAGAGACTGCAGACACCAGTGGTCTGGACATTATGTATTATCAGCCCACAGAAGTTACCTCAGTAATGTCTACTTGTTGTTTGGAAGTTACAGCTAAAATGGTAACTGCATTGAGGATGGACAAAATACCTTGAACACGTTACGAAATAATGCAATCCAGTTGACGTCACAGTGTGCTCACGCAGGTTCAAAAAGGAACGTTACAAGGTTCAAAAAGTCAGGATATATGGCAGGGTCATTGCACTGCATTGTACAGATGTTCCTGTGTTTGTCTTCCTCATGAATTCCAAACAGTTCAGGATGTATCAGTCAGTGTCCTCATAACATACAAATTTGCCACATTTATGGTTGTCTAAACTTGAACTAATGGTCCACTTTTCTATACCATCTTGTTCTGAACCCCTTACTTGCACACATGGGCAGCTACACAGACTAAATTTTCTAAGATATGTTTAGAAACCTACATTGGTTATTCCCTAAATTGGTCAAAAGGAAAAATAATTGGTGCACTTGCATGTGTGATTTTCTTTTTTAATCCAAATTTTAGTAGTCCAGCTAATATCACACCCGCCACCAGGGTGCACATTACCTGGCCTGATGAAACATAGGGAGGGCTGTTGGATCGCTTCATGTTTCTCTGCAAATCATCATTTAACTGACAGCTGAGCTTAATGTTCTCAACTACATCCCTGTGTAAACACAGGCTGTATTGGCTGCTTGTAAAAGAGCATATTAAATTATATCTTGACTCCCCGTCTGCGCTCTAATGGTGCTGCTTCCTTTTTACGATCCCTGTAACGATTCAGTCTGTGTGCGAGAAGGAGACAGATGAGTACAGAGGCAGGAGACTGGCTGCATATTCTATGAAGAAATAGGAGGGCTGAGAATGTGGTTTATTTAATGCTGTGTTGTCAGTTAATCAGCTTATCACGAGACCTCCTCTTTAGCCCATATAACATTTAGTCAAGGCTGCAGTGGCCAAATACTCATGAGTGTCACTTACAGTAAATACGATGTTCTGATGTTTTATTGCTTTTAATGATGGCTCAACCTCACAGATAGAAGATACTGCACAGTGCACGATGTTAATTCAGTTGTAGCCATTAAGCCAACAGGGCATTAGGTGATTTAACAGATTTGATTAGAGGTACCACCCAAGCTTGACAACTGTCAAATAGACAGGACAGTACATTTATTTGTTATTATCTTGGAACTACTTGGAAGCAGAAAACTAAAAACTAACACCTTATTTGTGTTCCTGCCACTATCAGCATGTCTTCTAACCAGCACAAGCTGTATGTGTCTGTCTGTATGATGTGAGATATATTGGACTTAAGTTTCCGATAAATGACTGTGTTCAAAAGTCAGGTGAAACTTTGGTCATGTGAAAAGCGTCCACAAACCTCTGCACGAGTAATTTCAATGCCTGTAAATTCACAGAGATCTCATACAAGGTATAGATGAATGACTTTTGCAAGAACTCTTTCTTCTAGTATACCAGGTTTTGGTGCTTTATCAAGTACGATGATGGCCTAAGGGTATCTAATTCACCCTATTTTTTGAATATATTTTGCTCAGTAAATGTGTTTTTCTTCAATATAAATCTATGTTGTGATTTTGTTACCCAAAGAGGCTGCTTCTATATTTTCCACTCTTAAACCATTTTTGAATGTTGGTTTTCTTGTCAGAAAAGCTGGAATATTTCTGTTCTACGACTATTTCTTTAACAATCTTTGCATTCATGGAGGGATAGCAGGAGAAATATGCCCTTTGCCACTTTTTGAGCTACTGTTTGATGGATTGTGAATTGCATTCATGATAAGTGCTGTGATGAGATTCTGTATTCAATGTTGTAGATTAAAGAGTATTAATTTAGCTGTTTGTCATAATAATTTGTCTTCACAGTAAATGGTTTGTAAGGATCATTTAATAGCAATTGCTGCCTTAATCGTGTCTGTTTAAATTAACTTAAATCATTTGCACATTTTAACTAGTAAAACTGTTATTTATATTTTTAAAGGAGTTTCAGTATAAGAGAAACTTACAATAATAATCGTACAATCTCTTTTTCCTGATTTGCCGAACAGTAGAATGCTTGATTCAGGTGCTGGCCGATAGCGCAGGACATGAGCATGTGTTCCTCTGTCCCCAGCAGGCACGTGGATTTGGATGAGCTGGTGCTGCCAGGCACTCTTGGCTGAAACTCGTGCCACATGGGCATTTCCTCATCTACATGTGCTTTCCCACTGCGCCCCACTTGTCCCGCTCCTGCCCTGTTTTATCTTCAGCTGTCACAAGAATAGATAGAAAACTATTGTGAAGGAGGCAGCTTTGGCGTGTTTTTTTGATGGTAAAATGTACAAATAGCAGCTGTTGCTTTTAACACCGAAGCGACAGAGGACAGTTTCGGGCTATCGTTATTCACCCTCCCACTTGTTCAAACATTTCAAATGTCATCTAAGTTCAGTTACTCAAAATGGGACTTTTCACTCTCATGGCCCTTCATGACTAATTTGTTGCATAACAGAACTCACTGGGCTTCAGTTGAGTGGACTAGAGGAAGGTGGCCCTCCTGGTGCTCAGTAGAAGAGGATACGCTCATCTGGCGTTTTCTCAGGGATCAGGATTCAGTGTCAGTTTTCTAAACTCACATATGGATAGTGATTGTTTAACGGGTGCTGAAGAATTTGTGGATTATGCACCCTACATCTAGGAATACTACAACAATCTAAATTTTGGATTATTAGTCACACATCTAGCATAATATACCAATTCTCAGTCTTCAGCAAAAACTTTTATTTCATCAATCAACCAAACTTTTGATTTATAAATCATTAAATTATCCATTAAGAAAAAAGCCCTCAAGGTAATTTAGACAGCTTTTAGAAAAACTGCAAACAAGGGAAAGACATGTTTGAACACAGTAGCGGTGCAGCAATTACTTCACACATTGCATCTGTCGAGTCTCTAACAAGCAGCCCTGATTCATTTTGAATGGCATGTTTATAGACGCACATATGGTGAAACTGTCCAGCCTGTCTTTTGCACATCACTAGATAAGATTACACAGCAGAAATAGTACCAGCAATGTGTCTCTTTAAAGGGCTTATATCGCTACCACATGTCAGACATAGTCTTTTGCCATATGTCAGATATTTCCACAGTGTTTCTGTCAGTGCTGTTGATTTACCTGCAGAACCGGTGCAAATAGACAAATCATGATCCACATAACAGTATGTTTCTATGGCTGGTGTACTTCTCAGAGAGAACTGAAGTAGATTGATGTGGCCTTGCAGATTATTCTGACGCTTCTTAAATTCACAGAGAACATCTGGTAGTGCTTTGTCTTATGGATCTGTATATCTGTAATAGTTTCCAGCAGACGTTTCTTGGAAAGAACAACAATATTTGGTATTTATAATGAAGAAACTACGAACATCCTGGGCAGAAAAGGTCCATTTGACCCCAGGAAAATATTAATTCACATTATTGTCCACAGATGTTGAATGAAAGGATTGTCTGTGGAGTAGTTGCATGGACCTGTTGTGTGCTGACTGGCTTATGTTAGCGATTGATTAAATTTTTTCCCCAGGAAAAGTTTTATTTGCACAAAATTATATCTTCCTTTTTGTGATTTTTTTTCTTGTGTTAAGGCCAAGTGTTTCTTCCAATTTTACAGCTATGGTTAGGTTTGGGGTTTTCTTTAATTCCCTACTTTAAATGCATGTGTGTCACAGTTCAGATTTTACTTTCTTTGCTTCCTACTGAGGTTTTCTCACCTGTTCACGCCTTCAGGATATTGAACATGCACAATATTGATTCCGTGTATGGAAATATAAGAATCATGCACATATTATGTCACCTATTTTACGACACAAATGTCACCAATTACCCTAACTGTCAAAATAGTTTTTGATGCATGGCACATTTTCACTTTTGTTACCAAACAGATTGTCCTGCCTGTAGTCTCTGCCATGTATTTACAAGAGCAGTTCGTCAGGTTATAAATGTACGATGCTGCACCACAACAGGGACTATAGGGGTGGAAAAGCGCCACTGTCACGAGTCTCAATAATGAGCCTCCTGCTGTATTTACTGTAAATGCAGTGATCCAGCGCTTTATGATTGTTCAAAACACAGTTGAAGTAAAACAGTGATTTGATTCTCCCGGAGGGCGAGCGGTGCAACGTTCACATTTTCCAGTTGTATTATTTTTCTTATTCATAATCGATGAGTTCTTGATGCGATGGTCTCCATCAACCTTGTTTATCATAAATGACATAACAGGGTTGCGATTTATTTTTAAAATGTCATGACATTCTTCCTCTCGGTCTCACCTCTCTGGAAATTATCACTGTTGAAGCCTGATGTTGCAACAGGAAGTATTGACATTAGGGGCTTTTACGTTTGAGGTTACGTTAAGGGGGCGCGTTAACTTTGGGCAAATAAAATGACTCTCTTGATAAGGTAGTGAAAGGTCTCGCTGAGGGTAGCAGGGCTTTTTAGGTTTATAGGATCCAGATTTTGATTTTTTTGGGGGGGGATTTTCATATTCAGTTATATCTTCCTGCACCTGTGTACTGTGTCCGGTATCCTGCAGTATCACTTTTTTGTTTTGATCCTCTCAGGTTTGTTTTTAAGCTGCAATGGGACGATATCAATGATGCTCTGTAATTGTACAGTATGAATAGCAGTAACAGTGATCTTCTGGCAGAGAGGACCCTGAACACAATTGAGCTGCTGTACACTGGTCACAGAGGAAGCTACCAACAACACGCCATTGTCCATCTGAGTTTACACTGTGTAAAAGTGAAGAGTACTTATTTCTGTCCCTGGAGCTACTGGGAGAAGCTATGTCAAGCTATCAATGGCTCTTAATTAGTTTGCAGTGGTTAATGACAAATATACATTCTTTCTCCTCTGACTATAACTGTGGTTACAGCAGACCCCACATTTACTGACAGAAAAGGCGATTAAAATGTGTAATTATAGCATTACAGTAATAACTGTTTTGCTCACTGCTTTCTCAGTAATTTGATGCGTGCTGTTGTGGGTGATTTGGTATTTTGTTTGGTAACGTTATGCTCAAATTCATTGTAAAGGACACCAGTTCAGATGGATCTCAGCAGTAGCACTAAGAATCGGTGGTTTTACTACATGAAAGAAGAGAGCAAATAAAGTCAAAAAAACTCAAATAGACCTTGACCTTGTGGTCCGGACTTGTTTGCTTTGCTCAGTGCTGACGTTCTGAAAGGCCTAACAATCTGTCATACTCTCCTACACTTTATCTCATCCTGTGAATATTTGCAGCTATGGAACGTCCATGTTGGTCTATTTATTGCAGAACTTTTACGCAAAGAACTGCCTGAGGGAGTGACCGAGGTCAGGTCTTGTGTGTTGGAAGTCACTGTGTCAACAGCAGAACTGAGTCATTGCTGCATGTTCGTTGTACAAATACTGAATACAGGAATTCATGAAGTCTGTCACTGATCACAGGATTTACAGGAAGCTGCCATGAAACTACCAAGCCATGCTACAACAGCAACAGGATAACTGCATTTATATTTACATTAGAATTTTATTTCAGTTTGTAAATAACTCAGTTTGGCAAAAAATAGATAATTTTAACAAACAGTTGAACAACAATACAAAAAAGCAACGAAAAAGTGTTTAACAAGCATATGTCCTTTCCAAACGGGAAAACCTGAAAACTAGAAGGCATCAGTGGAGAGTACAGACCCCCGCCAAGGCCAGTGCCTTACACCAAAACTGGGATCTGCACCAAAACTTAATGGATTTTCCCTTTGCCCATGCTGCACCTTTCCACCAAGTTTCATGAAATACGGCTCTGTAGTTTTTATGTGATATGCTCACAGGTAGATAGACAGACAGACAGACAGACAAAAAAATTAACAGCACTGAAAACATTACACCTGCGATGCTCCACCTCCTTTCAGGAAGTAACAAACAGAAAACATTGTTAAGTTTTATTTTGTGTAAGACTTTAACCCTGTGATTTGATCTAAATTGAATCCCCTGGCAACATAAAAAGCTAGACCACAGGATATTGCTCACAGAAGTAATTTCTCTTATCGTCTCTTCTTTTTCTAACATAAGTACACCCACATTCAACCAGTGGAAAGAGCCCATATACAGTACATTCAGAAAGTATTCAGAAACTAACTGCAGCCTTGTGCTAAAATCGTTGACATTCATTTTCCCCATCAATCTACACTCAAATAGATATGTTTGCAAATGTATTGAAGAAAAACTGAATTATCACATTGATTTAAGTATTCTAACCCTTTAAGCACATTTGGCAGCACTTACAGCCTTGAGTCTTCTTGGACTGGAAGATTTTCTGCCATTCTTCTCTGCAGTTCCTCTCAAGCTTTGTCAGGTTTAATGGGGACTGTCAGTGAACAGCCATTTTCATGTCTCTCCAGAGTCTTACTTCCAAGTTGGTGCTTCGGCTGAGCCACCCATGGATATTCACAGCCACTCCAGCATTATTTTAGCTTTGGGCTTCAGGTTGTTGTGCTTTTAGAAGGTGAATCTTGGGCCCAGTCTGAGGTCCTGAGTGCTCTGGAGCAGGTTTTCATTAAGGATATCTCTGTAATTTGCTGTGTTCAGCTCACCCTTAAGCCTGACCAGTGTCACTGTTTCTGCATCTGTAAATCACCACAAAGCATGATGCTGCCACCACCATGCTTCACTTTTGAGATGGTATTGGGCAGGTGATGAGTGGTTCAGGGTTTCTTCAGACAGGAGGAGAGGCTTCCATCTGGCCACTCTGCCATAAAGCTCAGATCAGTGGAGTGGAGTTCTGCACTGATGGAAATGCCTCCCGTCTCCTTACTTGGCCTCTACACCTGAGCCAGAGTGACCATCAGATTCTTGGGCCACTCTCTTACCAAGGCCCTTCTCCTCCTGTTTTTCAGTTTGGCCAGGCACCCAGCTCTAGGAAAAGTCCTGGTTGTTCCAAACTTCCTTGTTTTGTCATGAACTGATCAAAATTGGTTTAATTTTTACAGAAAACTTGTGTTTTGCCTAAAAGAAGTTGGCTGAGATAAAATGCTTTCAAGGTCTTTTAAAATGCAAAGTGTGCACTGAGTTCATGAAATAGAATATCTCAAACAAACAAACAAACAAACATATCTTCTTCTCTGTCTCTCTCTGCATCTATGTTTCTGACTCATGTTTTCACCCCTTCTGCCCTAGATATTTCAGATTTCTCAGGAGGATCACCCTCATTAAACACATAAAAGGCAAAAGGAACCTGATATAACTTGGATGATGGAGCCTTCTCAGTCTGAGATGAACATATTATCCAACGGGAAAAGTCACAACCTTGGAGATGACGTGGGCGTGCCGATGAAGACAATGCTAGAGGAGGATCAGTGAGTAGTCTTTCTTTATTCCACATAGAGATGAGTGGTTGCACTTTCCTTAATGTTTTAACACTGCATGTAAGCACCTTGCCCTTTGTTGTCATCCTTGAGTGAAAACCATATCCTTAATTATTTACAGTCAATCAAATGAACTAATATTTGTTTTACATATAAATATACATTTAAAAGCTAAAATCAGACCCTTTGATTTATGTATGCTTTCTGTCCCTGTGATAAGTTACCCTTTAATAATGACCAGGATAACAGATGTGGTGAGCCACGTACTGTATGACTGACTCCCTGCATAATGTTTGTTTGTTTTTTTAAATGCATGTTTACCTTGTTGTTGTGTTCGCCTCACCTGGTGGATCCTCATACAGAAATGGCACCCAAACAGTCAGGTATGTTCGTAGAGTCTTGTGTAAAGGTTTTTCTACTGCACATTTGATTTTATATTGTCTACAAATAACTTAAGCATGATGTTGACTGTCTCCAGCAGATATTTGAACATTTTTTAAACGTAGATAGACAGACCGTCAACTAACAGCTGTAAATTTGACCTCTAGATTTGATGACCCTGATGGAGGACTGGAGAATGAGGGATTTTTGCCCAGTGCAGATGGAAAGAAACCTATTCGCTTCACAGATGTAAGTGAGAAAACCCACATTTATTCACATGTAAGAGGAGTAACAAAATTATCCTGGATGTTACAATTTGAGATTTCACATGTGCTGTTTTTTTTTTTTTGTCTTTATTTACACAAACTACGTTCACAGTTTGAAGGAAAGACCTCTTTTGGCATGTCGGTCTTCAACCTGGGCAATGCTATTATGGGCAGTGGAATCCTTGGATTGGCTTATGCCATGGCAAACACTGGCATCCTCCTCTTCTTGTGAGTAAATAAATGCATGCGAAGGCAGATTTATAGTTCAAGGTACATGACACTTCCATATGTTATTAACTAAGATGCTGATGGTTCCATGTGCTGAACAGTTTTTAATATTTTGGGCAATTATTAATTTCTTTTCAAAATAAGAGGACTGATGCCACCCTGGTTTCTGTCCACCAAATATGTAGCTGCAGATGATTAATATAGCTTATGTAACTTATATGAAATGAGAAATAACATGTTGATAAACTGAACCACAGAGATATTTGTACATAGACTGTTACTCTCTGGCACAACCAGGTGCACTATTTCCCTGTTTAAAAGTTCTGCTCTAAGCTACTTGCTTGCTGGCCCCAAATTTATATTGAAAGTTATATTTCCTCATCTAACTCTCAGCAAGGATATGAATTAGTTTGGTTCCAAAAATGTCGAATTATTCCTTTACCATGTCAACATGCTTCTGTGGGAGTTTAATTTTGCAACTCAACTGAGTGTTGGCTGAATAAACCTGAGAGAGGGGTGAACTGTAGTCAAACTAGGTGTTAAAATCAACATGGAGTCCTGAGAATCTCTAAATAATCTCTAATTTCTAATCTCTAATCCCTCTAACTTGGCTAAGAAAGCTAAGGCACATCCTGCTTTGCTGGCGCCATTACATATAGGACTGATTTAGTAGGCAGTGTGTCCTGACATGCTGTACCATATCATATATCATGATATGCCCACTTCTATTCATACCCTTTTTCTCAGGCTCTCATCCCTGCCTCATTGCCACATATAGGCCCCAGAAAGGCCACAGCTCAGAATAACTGAACCTCCAGTTCCTGTGTTAGGCATCTGCATTGGTCTTCTACTTATTCCTGATATGTGCAGTCTGCTACTATCAGATCATGACTCTGGTTGTGTTGGTCATGTCGTCTGTGTTTATGTAGCTGCAGACCTCAGACTCGCTGATGAAACTTTTGTGCACACAGAGAGGAAGTTCCCCACTGATGATCTATTGGTGATACAGTGTCTGAGGTTGATTGATCTGTCTGGAGGATGAGCAGATGTTTAGCTGTGGTTACGATTTAAGACCACAAAAGCTTATAGTGCAGGCAGTTGCATTATTTTAAAAGCTTTTAACCAACAACTTCAAAATGTAGAATCACTCTCAATGTAAAAACTGGCAGAGGTGGCAAAGCAACATGGCAATCATTCCTAATACATTATATGTTACTGTTAGGTTCTCATTTGCATCTTCATGTCTTATTCTGCATTCTATCCCATTTCTCTCATTGTATCTCACTGCAATGTTTCACTTGTAATTAAACTTGCTCTTATGTTTGCTTTTTGTTGCTTCACAGATGCCCCTTTGAATGACCAGCTTCATGCAGTTTATTATAACCTTTAGTCAAGAGAACCCTTGATTCACCAGCCACAACACAAGTAGACATTCTTAGCATATTCGTCAGCATAATTATTTGTTTGCGATTCGAGAGAGGTTGATTTATGCAGCTTTTGTATCTGGTGCTGGTTCAGTGGAATCTCAGGGTTTGGACTCACTCCCTCTGTTTACGGACAAGGGCTCAGCGTAATGATTCTCATTGTATTGTGGCTACAATAAACACAGAGTTTACATAAATTCTGGAGAAATGTCTGAGAAAGGTGATGGATTTTGGACCAACCTCTGACCCATGAGGAATGTTGACCTGTGTTGACTTGCTTATGGCTCCGTAGGAGGACCACTGCAACTGTAGACACAAAAGGGTTATGGGAAATAAAATTTTCATCAATGTGTAGGACTACTGACCCCCTATTCACAGAGTACAGGAGAGGGAGTACATTTGAAGTCCTATTAAAATTATAAAGACTTATTATTTCAAGAATGTTTTCTACTTTAACATTTATTATTTGTTTCAGCTGTATTGTTTTACAACATTTTCAGCATTTCCAAACATTGAGCAGCATCAGCTTTAAAATGTAGCTGAAACAGTAGCTGGAAAACCAGTCACATGAGCCGCCACTGCAGCTCAACTTCTCAGACTTAATGCACTGATTTTCCTGTCATTAGTTCAGATGAAAACAAAAATGTTTTCACAATACATCATGACTTAATGCATATGATTATTGTAATGTCTAGGGAAATGGACAGAAGAGGAATAACAGGATTATGATCCCAGAAATGTAGAATGTGGCGCAATGCAGTGTAAGTGTATGTATAAAATGCAGTTTCTATATATGACTCCCTCTTCTGTATTGTGTCGCAGATTTCTTCTGACTGCAGTGGCAGCCTTGTCATCTTACTCCATTCATCTGCTGCTCAAATCCTCTGGCATTGTGGGTAAGCCTGGTGTCGTGTCTCAGTCTTTTGTAAAGAAATAGGACAACGACATGTTATGTTACCAAAATGATATAACGCAGAACAACAATTCTGCTGCTGCTGGATCAGGGACCATTTAGAAAAATTAAGATAGCATGCTTGACTTAAAGCATGTTAATCAACAAAGGTCAGGGATTAAACACACACTTTATTATTAGGAAATTATACATAAATTGTTGTTTACATGCTAGAGAATTTTGAGGAATTTCGTTTTCAGTCAGCTTAACTTCTCCAATGGCTTAAACTGATTATATGAAAGAAATATAATGACATTGTTTATTCTATATGGTGGTGTGTGGCAAGTCTTAAAATGTCTAGACAAATAATAAAACAATGAAAATGACAAATGGTCTCGTGTACGAGTGTTTTACTGTGTTGCTTCGAGGGACATCTCAGTAAATATAACTGAACAATATTGTTTATCATTCGCTTACAGGGATTCGAGCTTATGAACAGCTGGGGTACAGGGCCTTTGGCACTCCTGGAAAAATGGCTGCTGGTATCGCAATCACCCTGCAGAATATTGGAGGTGAGGATCCAGAGTGACTGTGTGATTAATGTAGCGACACTGTGACTTACACACCATCACACAGCTCAGGCTTTATACCCCCCTTACCCAGCCACACACTTGACTAGATTCATTTAAACCACCAGTATTACTTTAGCTTTAGTTCTTACAGGGTATGGAGAAATACTTAGAGCAAAGAATCAGAGTCATGTTGGTAAACAGCTGTGTTCTCAGTGGGGATGACATTTTAGAGAGTCCCTCCCACTCACTGAACAGCAGGTGTGGATGGAAGTCTTTGACCAAAGCTTTGTTGAGACACATTAGATCGTCATTAAGATAATTCAGCAGCGTGACTGGTTAAATTTTACTTTAAAAGAGTGAATGCAAGTTTTTAATACAGATTTTCAGTTCCAAGTAGGTCCAATAATTGCAAGTTAACTGAAGTTGCAATAATCACATATGATTGTTTCACTGCTGCCAATTATCCCATTTAAACCTCATATTAACATAGAATATGTACCTGGATATCTATCTGGATAAGGTAATACACATGTTAATGCTAGATGTAGATGCACACAGAATGCATTGGGATCTGAATGCCATTGAACTGGCCCGCCCACATATGGAGGCAGACAGGCTCTCGCTGTAATCACATCTCATCCAGGTGTAAATGCAATCAGTGCAGTGTGACTACATTCTGAAGGGTCACTTAAGTCCACCTCTTCTTGCAAACACAGTCTGACAAAAGCTACAGGAAAGTCTGCTGGTAAAATAAGACATTTTTGTCAGATTTAAAGTAGTAATTGAGGAATTTTTGGCCATAAAATACTACACTTTTTACTAACTGTAAAGTGAACTCTCCAAGTTACTAAAAGACACAACTTCTTATAAGAATTCATAGGATGTGACTGCAGTGTCCTTAGCATAGCTTCAGGTATGGTTGTCCACACATTTTCATATTTCCTCTCTCCTATCTCGCTACAGCTATGTCCAGCTACCTGTACATTGTTAAATCTGAGTTACCGCTGGTCATCCAAGCTTTCCTGAAGGAAGACCCCAACTCTGAGTGAGTATTATCATTTATGCTCTCAACATCCCAGTGCCAGTGAAAGGCATGTGACTCCTGCCTGATCTCAGACACTGGGTGCAGGGTCAAGGGGCCTGGCAGACTATGTGGGCAGCGAAAATTTCAGTTTGTACCATGTATTGACTCAGTCAGTGTGGAGGGGGGTGTTAGTGTGATAAGAGTGGAAGCTCGGAATTGGCTGAGCAACACGGGGGGGCATGATTGGGTATCTGTCGGTTACATATACACACAACACAACCTTCCCTGCCGTCGGCTTTCGGAGGCCAGCAACATTCACGTCAGAGTCATGCCACAGACACAGACACTCTGCATAAGGACATGCAGGACTGAAGTGGATTCCAGCTGCCTGTTCAAATCTAAAAACAAACCTTGTGCTCAGAAGGGAGTGCAGCGACTGCAGCTATACTGTTCTCTACTGCAGTCTATGTAAAGAAGCAGCGCTGCTCCAGACAGTCATCTCCAACAGCTCTACACAAGAAGTCCATTGAAACATGTGGCCTGAACTGTCTCTCTACTGTTGTCTAGATAAGAGTTGTTTTTCTGTGTCTATGCCTTGCCCTATAGAAAACTCTAAAATGCAGTCTAAGCCTTCTTATTTACTGATTCATTTACTGTATTACTGTGCAAAAATGTTAGTTACTTTAGATATTATCATTCTTATCAGAATCAGAAATACTTTATTTGATCCCTGAGGGGACATTGCTTACATTACAGTTGCTCCCATTCAGAAATATAAGCAGTACAAAAAATATATAGATAAACATAAATTGAAAAATATGTCCTAAAAATGTAAACATAAGTAGAAAACTATAAGCATGTAATGTAAAATGTGCATTATTCTAAGAAAAATAAAAATGTAAGTATACAGTGTAATAAAGTGTAATGAAGTTATATTTGTGTTCTTGCACAGAGATGTAGTTATTCCACATTGCGTGTTAACTCAAGAAGTTATCCATCACACAGTAGCATCAGGGAGGTCCCAAATTCAAACTGTCACTCGAGTCCTAAACAGCTATCTTCAGCGACAAGTCCTACAACAGATGGTTTGGCCCCACAGAATCCTGATCTCAACATCATCGAGTCAGTCTAGGATTTCATGAAGAGACAGAAGCAGCTGAGCATGAATCCACAGAAAAAACGATGGCATACAACCTCCCTGCCAAGTACCTCACATGTGTAGCTACAATTGAAATTGACGCATTAAGTATCAGGAGACCTCACTGTACCTCACACACACACACATAAACATACGGAGAAACGACAGCAGCAGGTGCTGTCACATGGGGCGCCAAATTCTGCGGCCGAGCACAAGTACAGGTCAGCTCAGGGCCAACAACTGAGACACACACTGTTCGTTTCCATCCGACACTCCTCTTGCTCTTCAAATCCATGGCGTCACAAGAACTGGGAGAAATGATGGGTGGATGGCGGGGTGGAGCTTTATTTATGACCGGTGGCTCTTTAAATAGACGGTAATGACGCGTGGCGGATGGACAGACAAGTACCTTTCACTTGTTGTCTGAGTTGTTTCTGTCAGTACATGGTGTACATGAGCTTTATCTGGTAAAATATAAAGTTTGAAGTGGAGTCTAGTGTGGCAGAGAGGATTAGATATTTGGAATCAACCAGAGTAGATTTCAGACTTGGACTTGAATCAGTTGCAGTAACAAAAATGAGAATTTGAGAATTTACTTGGACTTGACTGATGTGAGACTTGACTTCCAAAGGAATAAAGCTTATGCAATGAATTTTTAAGGAGCATTTGCTTTGCTAATTGCTGGGCAGGTACACAAGACAGCACTAACAACTGCTTGCTGTGTTGAGGAATTACACTCTGAGCATAGTAAGGTAAATGTGAGGGCTAGAAAACTAAAACTATAAATTGAAAGACACTGTAACTGTACTGAGCGGAACTGCAGGGCCAGATTTTCTGTTGGCTTGCTATTAGAGTTGACTTCACATGCTGGTGGCCATGTGATTCGTTACTAATATGACCGGATTAGTACACCTTTAAGTTTAAGAATTAGAAGACTTTGTCTCATCTATGTATAAAGCACCACTTACACACCCTCAAAATGTTAAAAGACAGTATGGAGTCCTTAAAATTTGTAAGTTACTGATGAAAACCTGAATATGATTGGGACTTGAGCTCAAGAACTTGACTTTGATTTGAACTCCAGACCTGACTGGACTTGATCCGTCTCATGTGACTCTCACATGTGAAAGTGGATCATCTGAAGTGACCTACTGACCAAAGGGCCAAAGAAGACATGGCCTGGGATTGGTGTGGCTTCCCCTGCTTTCAAGGGACTCATCCAGACACTCACACACACACACACGTGCACGTGCACATACGCGTGCGCACACACCACTGGTCTCATAGATCACGGTGTGCTCCAGCCTGTAGGGGTTATGGCAGACAGCTGATCCCACTGGTTGTGTTTCATTCAGGGCTAAGAATAACAGGCTTAGTAGCTTAAAAAGGGGCTGTAGGGCACAAAGACCTTTCTGTACACAGGATTTAAGAGACAGAAGACTTTAATGGGTTGACAGTAATTTCTATAAGCTGCATGTTGCTGGTGTTCCTCTCAAGTCTACAGCTACTGATGCTCCAGATTTACTATTATGGCCCTCAGATTGTATGTACACAAGTGTGCTCACATGACAGTGAACAAGCTGTTTAACCACAAACCATCTGTTTTCTAAAAACATCTCCAGTATAAACCGCATGATATCTGTGTGCCATAAGCAATAACGTCAGAACTGATAGAAGCTGGTGGAATATCTCATGTTCATCCTATATTACAAGACTGGGTCAGCGCGGAACACTGTGACATGGTCAGACCTCTGATTGCATCCTCACTCCAGCATGCCCACATGTGTTAAGAACACACATATATACATGTGATGTGGACTATTTAGGTTATGTGAGGGAGGACATCACGGTATGTTTAAAGGGGGGACATGTGTGATGCCCACATATAGCAGATGATGATACAGCAAAATGGCAGGAGAGGGAGATCTGTTACCGTTACATCTTACCATGGTCACGTTTTTATGTCTGGAAAGAGCGAATAAAGTCATGGGCTGAGATGTCAAAGCTGACATTGAGGATATTTGCTAACTTCCTCAGTGCTATGTTGTTTAGCGTCCACTTTTAATCTTCCTTTTCTGCATGTGAACTGTCACATCAGTCATCAGAGTTATGTAACGCTCTATTCCAGGACTTCAGTCGAGAGTAACATAAGCAGACACGCTTTTTCCACAATCTTGAGGCCAAGGACGTTCCCAACAGGTTACTGTTGGCCTGACAAAATGCAGCACATCAACTATTTGGGCCAGCAGATTTTTTTCAAACACTGATGGTTTCACTGAAAATATAAACCAATTAGTCTTCCTACGCTTTCCACCCGGTTTCTGTCTCTGTCCCTCCTCGTTTCTGTTTCTCTGTGTGGTGTGTGCTGAGTCTCAGTGCCAATGTTTGAAATATGGAGCTCACCAAAGTAAACTAGATTTTTCTCCAAACAGTCTATGGTACTTAAATGGAAACTACCTGGTCATCATGGTCTCTGCCAGTATCATCCTGCCCCTGGCTTTAATGAAACAGCTCGGTGAGTAATATGGACTTAATTGTGTCTTTTCTCTAGGATTAGTGTCTCTTTAGTATGCCTGAAATTTGGAGTATTTTGAAGAAAGATATTCGTAACTGGTGTAAATGAGGCATGTGATCTGTATATGTTGACAAACACCTGAATCAAGAAAAGAAGAAACTGCATAAAAAGTTAGCATCATAACAATTAAAATACTCTAAATTCTTTCAGATTGTTTAGACACATCAATCTAAAAACAGCCCTGCATTAAAAAACCACAGCCTCTTGACTCATTTCAATGAGGTAACTTTTACCACAGTGTTGACAAAAGGCTGCAGATGTGCAGAGCACACATATGTTCATGCTTGCATCACTTGTGGAAATACTTTGCAGTCACTGTGACAAAACATAAGCTGATAAGAATTCAAATTCATTAATCTGTTCCTCAAACTGGACTTCAAGGATCACATTTCCTGTCTCACTGGTGCCTCAAACAACATACCTCCCACCAAATTTGCTCATTGCATTGTTTTAACACAGTTGAAAAATTTGACTCCAGGGTGAAGACACTGACTAGAAACCAAGCAAAGGAACATCCCCAGTTTAGCTCTAGTCTAGCCAGGGATGTCTTTTGCAACTCTTCCCCCCCATCTGCCTGCAATACTCAACATTCTCAAAAATGATGTAAAAAACTTAGATTCTCATTAGTTTGATATAATTATTTATTTTACTTTGTCATAATTTTGATTTAATGTATTATTTTTATTAAGTGTTTTTATTTTTACATTGAATAACTGTTCTTTGAACAACTAAAATGGGCGCCCAGAAGTTCCAGGTCTTGTTTCTGGGCCATAGTGCCATAGATGATTACTCAATATCCTTTCATTTAACCCTCTCTCTAGAACATCTTGTCTTTTTACTTGAACTTTGTTGCACTGCCCAACTTCTAGATCATTATTCATAATGCTACATAACTTATTCTGAATAATTTTGCTCTTTTCCACTTTGTTTCAAAGGATTTTCATTTTTGTGTTTATCTAAATCATGTATTCGCCTGTTTCTTTCTAAGAAGTATTTTCTATATTGAGAACTTTTGGTTTTAAGCCAACTTACCCAGGGAGAGTTTCATAAAGCAGTTACATTAAAGTCAAGCAATTAGTGTGTTTTTATCCGACTGCTGGCTGTGGAAACAGCAGGTGCTCAATTAGACATCGTTTTCCTTCTTACCCTCAATTCCAGCAAAATCTGTTCATTATTACACAGTACAAAGACATTGTTTCTGCCCTCACAGTGCTGTGAGGTCATTCTTCACATTGTCAGGATCGTTTTTGCAACAGCCCCATTTAATACAGGAAATAGGAAATCTTTTTCTGTCTATAAACTTCTTCTACAGTATAAACATCACGTGTAACATATACAGCTGATAGTTGTCACAAACAACACTTTAATTTACCTTATGTTGCGGTAACATTAAGTTTCTTTCTATTTACTTTCAGGTTACCTCGGCTACACCAGTGGATTTTCCCTCAGCTGCATGGTGTTCTTTCTCACCGCGGTAAGTTGATCCAGCTCACACAGTGGCACATCATCACAGTTACTTTTCACACAAAGCTTCATTTATTTTGGCATGTCTTCCTGGCGCATATGGTTTTCACTTTCCCACCCTTTTCTCCTTCCCACCCTGGTCTCTATTTTCAATGCTATGTGGATATGTTTGATAAGGCGAATATAAGAGCTACTTAGACACATCAAAGGTTGAGAGTAAAACCTCAGCAATTAGAGGCTGAGTCAGCCTAATCTGGTTTGAAACGCGTTTTTGAGGTTGTTGTCGAGGGTTTGAGGCTCTTGTTTACTGACGCTGACACATCACCTCATTCTTATATCTTTTCTTTGATTGTATTTGGATTTCTCTGTAGGTTACCTATAAGAAGTTTCAGATCCCCTGCCCCTTTGAGGAGTTCTCACACAATACTACTGCTGCCCACCACAGCCTGAATGTCTCGAGCCACATCCACGAGTACAACAACGGCCTGATTCACGAGGAATCCCACGATGACTCCCACTGCACACCACGCATGATCACCATCAACTCACAGGTAGGCGGTTAAAGTGAAAACCATTTCTGCACATATGGATCTGTATCATTTTTGTGGCAACTGATACTGTAAATGTACTTCACTTACCTGAGTTCACACACTTTTTTCCCGAGGCTTACCAGCAGTGCTAATAATAGAGAGTCACATGTTTATGTGGTTCTTCACAGACAGCCTACACCATCCCCATCTTGGCTTTCGCTTTTGTTTGCCACCCTGAGGTTCTGCCCATCTACACTGAGCTACGCAAGTGAGTCACCCCTCTGCAACCAGCAGTATTTGATACCATTGAGAAATGTTGCATTTGCATAACTGTCGACTGTTTGATTTCAGTCCAACAAAGAAGAAGATGCAGAAAGTGTCCAACCTCTCCATCTTAGTCATGTACACTATGTACTTCCTGGCAGCTCTCTTTGGGTACCTGACCTTTTATGGTGAGAACAGTTGTCCCTGGCACTTGTTTTGCACTTAATGTTGTCAGTACCAGAGGAAGAATACAAATGTTTGTGCCCGAGTCAGATAGTCAGGGTGCTGAGAGATGTTTCTTACTGTGAAAAGATAAAAAGCAAAAGGAAGGTAAAGCTTCGTTGGCTTGAACACATTAGAATAAAAGAGATGCTTTTTGAAAAGAGAGGCAGTCACGGTACAAAAAGGCCAAGGTCCATATATTAAAAACCCTTTAGTTTGCTTATTTTTTCATCTTAGCATTTAAAAGCTGCACCATGCAAAGTGAAGGCCCATTTGGCCGTAGAAGATAACTGTTTTAAAAGCATAATTATTAAGAAATTATGGAGGGAAAAAAATTAAGCCACATTTTTTAAAGGGTTTATCATTTACTTTAACGCATTTGTTTGTAATTTTCAGTGCGCATAAACAATTTCCAAATGATGACAAGTGTATATTAGAGATATGAAAATAATTTAGATACTAATTTGTGATCAAAGCTAATAATACATTTACATATTTACATTAAAACCTTTTCCCCAGTGCAGCTTTTCACAATACCCTGGTATGATATATGTCAAAAATATAGAAAGACTCCCCTTGATTCTTAAAAAACAATATTTTCTAACCAGTGATTTATTTTACTTTAAGTGATGTAATGCTTTGCAGCATTCAGGCTCCAGTTTTTTTCTGTATTGAAGAAAAAAACAATCATTAAACCTTGTACAGTGTTTGCTTATACTTTATTTCATAGAGTCCAAGCTCCCTCTTGTGGTGACTGTGATAATGTGCTGTGCTCTGTTATAACCTTATTACTACTGACTGATGTTCTCATGTATTAATAACCTCTTTTCTCTTTGTATTTCTGCAGACAATGTGGAGCCTGAACTGCTGCACACTTACAGCCGCATTGATCCTTATGACACTTTGATCCTGTGTGTGCGAGTCGCTGTCCTCACCGCAGTGACACTGACAGTCCCGATTGTGTTGTTCCCTGTAAGTCAAACAAGCCTTTGTTTATTTATTTAATGCTCAATGAACATGATTGAACATGATGACGCTGTGCTTTTTCTAAAGTGGATTATTTTTTCCCTCAGGTGCGTAGAGCCATCCTGCAGATGATCTTCCCCACCAAGTCTTTCAACTGGTTACGTCACATTGGCATTGCTCTTGTTCTGCTCACATTCATCAACATGTTGGTGATCTTTGCTCCAAACATTCTGGGCATCTTTGGCATCATTGGTAAGTAAAGCACTCAACGCAGAGCTGGAATTAGGTAGATCAGTAATGTTGTTGTTGTTGTCTCAGCAACAGTAAGAGGTGCTCGTGTAATGCCACATTGAGCCTTTAAGGTCATCAGATCCTCTTGTTAATGTTGTTTTTGAATCATTACCCTCACACGTGTAAAAGAAAAATCCTTGTCATATTCAAAAAGTAAGAAAACAAGGATCAAATGTTTCCTTCATGCCTCCCTTATCCACTTGTATGGATTTATTTGGGTGCAGGTTGTACAGTGATACTGTGGACTGTTGGTTTGCAGACTAAATCCTCGTATTTCACATGATAGCCTACTCTGTTTTTGGTTTTCTAATTCCTGATGCAAAAAAAAACAAAAAAAAACACTGAAAGCAGAACTAAATAACGTGACCAGAGCATGTTTGCTCGCGCAGACAAACTGACAGCTTGAGTCAATATTATTGTCACACTTTGTCCTCAGATTGCAGGTCGCGTTTCATAGGTCAGAGGTGAGAGTTGACAACATTAAGTGAAACGACCACAAAGGACATCTTCAAAGCGACGGTTTCAGCTTTTCACAAACATGTGGATGTATTTAAGTACGAATGTGGGAGTGCATACAGAGCTCACTGGAATCAATGCACAGAAACAGGAGAGGAACGAGATGACGCAGCATGTGGAGCTGCTTTCAACAGAGTTTGTGTATGTTGTGTAAATATGTATATATGTAAGATTCATGTGCTAGTTTTAAGGAGACAAACATATAAATATCAGGTAAAAAACAGCAACAAAAAAAATCTGAAATATATCATGTCAAGCAAGCCTTTGGGACTTTTTTTCACTCACAGGAGAAAGCATAAGGGAGCTATTTGTTTTTTTCTACTATTTTTCTCTCTCTTTTTCTGTCATATTTTTGGGTCGTGCTCATAACCAAACACCCTTGTATGCCGTAGAAGGAGCTGAACTGTGAGCTCTTCTGTGTGCTTCAGACTTTAGTTAGACCCTTACAGAAAGTATACAGTTCCATATAAAACCAATACCAAAAAGATACTACACCGCGATATAAAAAAAGATATGAATAAAGAATAGAAATGCCTCACTAAGCATACTCTGGTAAATATTCAGTTGTTACTTATTACTATTTTAATAAGTTTAGCAGAGCTGGTTAACTCACTGATGTTCTTAATGTTTTGTAATTTTTCAAATTTAATGGTATTATTAGGATTTATTAATCCTGCAGTATTATTGAACTAATCTGTTTTTCTTATTGTCAAAACGAAGGCCAACTAAGATATAATGATACTTGTAACACTGATCTCCATGTTAAGTAAACGATCATGGGTCATAATCACACATATATGTTATGAAACTGGCAACAACTAAACTTCTGTACACAGGATTAAACATAAAGACTCATCGTGCCCGTCCGAAAGATCCACATCCTTGAGTCTCACGTTAACCTGAACCTTAATATATTCAGTATTGATAATTCCACATCGAAGTCATAAATATAACTAACATTTTTTTCAGAATGTTTGTAACCTTATAGTCTATTGAGTCAGATATGTACCTTTGTCATACATTTTCTATAGTAAGTTAAACACATAAACACAAACATGATGCATGATCATATCCATGAATATAAAAACTGAAAAACAATTAAAAAGAAATCAACGAGTTTTCTATGTGTTTCATGTATGTGTTACTGTGTTCAGTGGTAATGTCCCTATCAAGTTTTTCTTTTGAGAACATTTAATATTTTGTATCTACTGACACCTGATACCACACACTTCAGGCACTGTAGGTTAGCTGTAGTACCTGGTTGCACCACTAGGTGGAGCCTCTTACCGTTTGTTATTGTAGCAACCAAGGAAATGGGCACTTCTGTGTTGTCGAGCAGAGAATATTGTGGAGGTTTAGCTCGTAAAGGGGCACAATGACAACATCTTCTGTGAGGCTTAATGACCTCCAGCCAGCACACTTGTTTAAAATGAAGTTGGGACACTGATTTATTTATTATTTATTGATCAGCTTTGCAACTTATATAATGTGTTTGTAGCTTTGCTAGGGTATGACCAATATAAAATATTGATTGAACTTGCTTAATGTATTAAGTAAATTATTCAGATTTACAAGACATGTGTGACAGTGGACGTAAACAAAAGTTGGGCTTAGGATCTAAGGGTCAGGCTTCGGACATCCCTGGTGTTCATCCAAACTTCCATACAGTGCACAATGATTTCAACCTGTTCTTCCTCTTTTTCCTTTCAGGTGCCACATCGGCTCCCTGCCTCATTTTCATCTTCCCCGCTGTCTTCTACATCCGCATCGTTCCCAAAGAGGATGAACCCATGACCTCCACTCCTAAGATTGTGGTGAGGCATTAAAATATTTGAATCAATTATTATAATAATTTGGTTATGCATCCCTATTTTGTGTGTTTTACTTTGCATACCAGAGTTCTTGACAGTTAATTCACTATACCATTGGTGTGTTTTTCCCCCTCATTCTTAGGCCATCTGTTTTGCTGCTTTGGGTGTCTCCTTCATGGTAATGAGTCTGAGCTTCATACTTATCGACTGGACAACAGGGGGCGGCCTTGCTGCAGGAGCTCACTAGATGCTGCCTCAGTGTGTGAGGTCTCGGGAAACGGGGTACATAAAATGGTCAGGGTAAAGGGAGCACTATCACCTCAGTGGAAACCCACTACAAAGCTGCCCAGCACAGAGCATGGGGTTTGTAACAGCACAACATATACGTAATATTATATGGGTAGGAATCACCCTTTTATTAATCAAATAAATTAACTTTTTGACTGTAACTTAACGCATATCTGAACAAAAATACTTTTATAATGACATTTTATAATTTAATTTAACGCAGAGCAAGGAAAATGCAATTGAATAATCAGGAATGAACAGGGTCTTTTTTTCATCACCATCTGTTTGGGTGACTCAGTCCACCCGTGATGGTGAGTTGGTCCTTTCCTGTTGCTTCCTCTTTATTTACACACAAATAACTGCAGCTGGTACTGTACAGAGAAATAAAGAATGATTGTCTTTTTAGCTAAAGACAGGAGGTAATTGAGATGCAGTATACAAGAGAAATAGCAGAATAATGTTCAGTTTATTTTTACACGATAATAATTATTATCCATGAGACGCACAGAAGAGGACAGTCAGATGATCTCATCCTGAACCAGCAGCAAACTCTTCATCGTTTTGTATTATAAGACAAAGAAGTGCTTTAAAGCTGAAGAGTGCAGCTGACATTTTACGTGTCTGTAATTTTTTTGTTCCATATGCATAAATCAGCAAACTTTCTTCACAAACCCCAGTGCCTTTTAGCATTTGGAACAGCATGCAAAATATACAATAAAAACAGGAGTGTATATTTATTTAGCTAGCTACTTTATCTGTGTATCTTTTAATTTTTAAATGGATTATATTTAACTACTGTATATGACGAAGTTAATAATCCCAACACATTGTGGGTAATTTCAGTTTTGTTTTAGCTTAAAGTTATAGTTAGTTTGATAAAATTCAAAGTGCTTGATTTAAGGATTTGATACCTCCCTTTAAAAATCATTTAGCATATATACCAAACTGTGACCTTTAATTTAAACCAAGTACAGCTCGAGTTTACCTAAACAGTTAATACTAGTTTATTAACCTTTTAAATTCTTGATTCCCCCATTAAAAGATTTCAGAAAGAACATATTCACACTATATAATAATATCAGAACACTTCATTGAAGTTCTATGATGCTTACATTGAGTGAAAAGTCAAAGTCAAGGTGCCACATTTATCAAGACTGCTCTTAAAGGAATAGTTAAACATTTTATAAAACACACTAATTTAGGGAAAAGATTAGCACCCCTCTTATGCCCGTACACAAAATGTAAAGCTGCAGCTACAAGACTGCTAGCCCAAAGCTTAGCATGAAGACTGGAAACAGGGGTAAAAAGCTGGTCAGGCTCAGTCCAAAGATAAAAATACATCTACATGCATATCTAAAGCTCACTAAGTAACTTATTATACACAGTTCCCAGTGTTTCTGCAGAGCTCAGCTGACCAGCAGCAAACTCCAGATTTATATTTATCATCCAACTATTCTTCTAAATCAGCAAGAATTTAAAGGATGGACTCATCTCAATTTAAAACATATTATACCTGTTCTCCACTAACTACTAGTAAATGTAAACAGTTTTGGTTGTACTTGGTCTTGAGATAAATATTTTGGACAAGTATGTCGACACTTGAGCAATGTTCACGTCTCAAAACATTTAAATTTAATTAAATAAAACTAAAACTTTGTTCATGGCTAGGCATACATGAGAATTTGTAGTTTATATGTTTATTCGAATTAGGGTGAGCCCATCTCTTAGATCAAAACTCTGTTGGTTTGAACAATGCCTGGCCTACAACAGGATTTTTGCAAGATGAGCCTGCTGGTGGGCTGGCAGATTTAAATTCAATAATTTGATGATTGTGAATTTGATGCACTGTCTTTGCTTTACTAGTTTGTAGTATTTTGATTAGTCTTGTTGACTATTTAGACCTGAGGTTAATGTTTTGCATGATGTTTTTGTCCAGTCTGTCCTGTAGTTGCTATAGTGAACCGCACAGTAACAGAAATGTTTCCTTCCAGCACTGTCATGTATAGATGTTATTGTAATACTGTGCATTTGGCATCTGATAGTGAAGTGTTTTAAAGTCCCAATCTGTGCAGTTGTTAGTATTATGAAGCCCTTCTCAAAAGATGTGACAAAGAAATAATGCTTCACTGTTCTCATGTTCAGTGTATGAAGACACGTTTAGCTCAATTTAAGCATGTGGATGAATACTTCCAACATGTTCAATTCCTCAGAATGGTTTTGAAACCCACAATATCACAGCTACACTGCGTATGAGTTCACCTTTTACTGATTACTGTAACATTTTATTACACAGAAGTATAGATCAGATATTCACAACTTTTAAAAAAAATGCAATATTTTTATCTTGGATTAAAAAGAGAAAATGTGATGACGAATACTTGCTACTTGCACCCAAAGATGGTTTTATGTTGTATCACAACTCTCAGGCTTTAGAAAAGTCAAGTGCAAATCCTCACTTATCTCATTTTATTTATATAATACTTTATTTGATGTTTGTTTAGCAGTCCTGACTCCTCATGGTGTTTTTACAGACAAATTATGAGCAACAGCAGAAGAAGTATTTAGTCCAAGTATCATACTCCGTCCCTTGCTTTTCCCACATGTATTTGCCATGGTTGTTGTGGAGTAAATGAAGGGTTAGTTTTGTCATGGTTAGTGAAAAGAGCTTTTGTTCACTTAAAGGGATCATGCCAAAATAACAACTGACTACCTACTGCTTTGAAATGCCTTTAGCTTTTAAACAGGTACCACAGTTTTACTACCAGACATATTATATGAAATAGGCATTTGTCATGTACGTAAACAAATCTGTGTGATATTTTATTATAGTTGTTGTTCAAGATGCTAATCTATGGAAATAACATGACTATAAATGAATAACAAGGTCTATGGATTTCAGTGAATTAGACAAGACTTTATATAAATAATGTATATAAATGTAAACCTTTTATATTTGTGATGCATATTTACAGTAGCTTGTAAAGTGTAAATAGCAGGGACAGTTTTAGTTTGGCAATAAAATAATTGTAGATGTTTTTAGATTGTCTCTGTTGTCGTCATTTCCATTTGAACTCAAACTAATTCTTATTAAGGCAGCACGTTTTTATGGTTGTTGTGTTTAATTTGGCCTTCTTTTGACAAGAATTTACCAATCTTTCATGTCAAAGTGAAAAGATTTTTTTTTTTACAAAGTAATGTCAATTGATAAATTGACAAATTCTCAATTGGATTAAGGTCTGGGCTCTGACTTGGCCTCTCCACAACATTGACCTCGTTGTCTTTAAACCATTTCTGTGTATCTTTGGCTGTATGCTTCAGGTCATTGTCTTGCTGGAAAAACAAATCTTCTGCCAAACTGCAGTTCTATTGTGGACTGCATTACATTTTCATCTTGGATTTCCCTATACCTTGCTGCATTCCTTGCTGCTGGAAAGCATGCACATAGCATGATGCTGCCACCACCATGCTTCACAGTGGGGATGTTGTATTTGTGATTATAAGCATCTAGTCTGACGGCCAACAAGCTCAGTTTTGGCCTCATCAGACCAAAGAACCTTCTTTCAGTTGACTTCAGAGTCCCGTACATGCCTTTTGGCAAAAAACAACAACAGCTTTAGTCAAGATTTAATATGAGCTTTTTTAACAGTGGCTTTCTCTTTGCCACTCTCCCATCAGGAATCCATGTAATATGCTTTTCAATGGTTATGCTTTTCAATAACCTTTTCACAGTGTTGCTTGGAGTGTTCTTTTGTCTTCATGGTGTTTTTATATCACTTTAGATACATTAATTAATTGACACAACCTTTTCACTTTGACACAGAAGTATTTTTGTAAATCCTTGTCAAAAAGGCCAAATTATATTGACCACAATTCAATGCTGAAATACAATAAAAGGAGAAAACATCCAAGGGGGTGAAAACTTTTTATAGCCACTGTACATTTAAAAGACATCTACACATTGAAGCCGTGTAGAAAAATAACATCTTCATCCCCAAACACACACATATTTTTGTACGCGGTTTAAAGAGCAGTTTATCTATGACTGCTCAGTGTTCTTATCATATCTGTCAAGGCTAGGCCATGTTTACGAAAAACACTCAACCCAAACTGTTGGTCAACATGATCCCTCACTGCTGACCTTGTTATGTCAACACACTGCAAGTTTTTACTGTAACACATTGACACTAATTTATGAATTTGTTTATGGTCACAAAAGCAGACAAGCTGCATGGGCTTGTGTAATTCTGATATCTCAGGCAAAGTTCCCGCACTTATATGAAAACAAATACAAGAGTGCACCTCAGGGGAATAACATTGCATTAACAGTGAGTGAGCAAGAGTTAGTAAATGGTAAATTAGAAGACAATTAGCATGACAACTTTTTGTATTTGAGACTTTCACTCAACAGATCTAACATCTTATCAGCATTTTCCTATGTTTTCCTATGGTCTTGCTACAATAAGAAGAATAAAATTGGAATAAGAATATGACTTTCCAGTAAATTCAACGTTAGCCAAATTAAATTCCCTTTTTATGACGTGAATCATGCAAACTGGCAAACAACAAACAATATGTCTTACATGAAATACATAAAAAATGCTATTCTATATTAGTCTTGTGCTGAATTTTAGAAGATTGTTATTATAGGTTTTTTAAGATTATGATGGTGCAGGTGATTATTGTTATATTTTTTAATCTTATTTTTTTCTGTTTATGATTTAGCTTTTAAATGCATTCTAATACTTTGACTCCATTTGAATTTATTTGTTTTTCTTCATAGGGTTGTGAAGCACCTCGTGTTCCATTTCTGGCATTAATAGAAATAAAATCTGGCATTAATAGAAATAAATCTATTTATGTCCATTTGGTGGCGCTGTGCACCACTAATTCTAACGGCCTGGTTATGTGCCAAGGTATTTCATAAACATGTGACGCAAAGACTCATTAGCCATTTTAACAGCACACCCTGCACCTTTGCACAGAGAAAGCGGCTTGCGCACATTGCACCAAGTCACCCTGAGCGTTTCTGACCGCTGCACATCATTGCATTTGTCGTCTCGGGACTCTGCATCCATGACAAATGCAGAGGAATGAAGTTGGCACAGCGCCCACTGCAGTCTGCACATCACACTCCTAAAATCACGCCTCGCTGGCTTCCCTCTCTAATTGGTTCCCACACAAGCCACCGTGGAGAGTTCACCTGATTTAATTGGACTATCGCGACAAGTTGCTCAAGTGACGTCGGTGCGGCCGGTTGACTGCTTCCAATTGTCACCGGAGGGAACATCTGAGGGTTTTTCGCGCGATCCTAATTGAGCGCCGTGGAAAAAAGGGACTGCAGCAGCAGCAGCCGACGGACGAAGCTGCTCAGCAGGCCGAGAAGACAAGTGAGCCACGGAGCAGAGGCATCCACAGCCCGTGGATGGATGCAGGACAAGAGGGATCAGTGCGCCTCGGCATGGACCACATATACCAACCAGAGATTTAGTGTAAATAACTCCTGATCTGAATGCTTGGTTTTTGAACTCCTAGTTGACCAGAAAATCAGGGACACTGACTTTTGACGCGTGGATATAAACTCTGGAACAAGCTGTTTTCCTCTCCAGTGAAGGTAGTGCTGGAAGCAAAAGCTGCTCCATCGTTATTCTTGGCATCGGCTGACGCGCTGAGACCATCAGCACTGTAACCTTTTTTGTTGTTTTTGCGCAAGTGGCAAGCGGTGCGCCCCTGCGTTTGGATCCAATGGGTTGTACGGTGAGCGCCGAGGATAAAGCTGCCGCGGAGAGATCAAAGATGATTGACAAAAACCTCCGAGAGGACGGAGAGAAGGCAGCCAGAGAAGTCAAATTGCTTTTATTAGGTAATGTACGGTTTGCAGATTGCTCCTTGGGTCCGTTTGGCAAACTAGAAGGAGTGTTTGTTGCTGCAGAAAAGAAATATCTCTGTGCAACCACATACCCCCTGATTATACAGTAAAACATAATCTGATTAATATCCTGGTAGATCAGTATGATGCTGTCCTGGAAAAATATAGATATAAAAAACTCTTAACACTGTCTGCAAATAGTGCAAAATAACGAGTGAACATCACATCACAATCTACATAGGGAACCATGAGGGCATGAGAGTTAATCCTCACTATGTCCAAGACAGGGAGCTGTACACAGCTATGGCACAGAAAAAATGGCATTTGGATGCTTTTCTTGCTAGCAGTCACACTGGAAAAACAGTTAGTGCTATTAATTAGCCAACACAAGTGTCCATATACTTGGAGGTAAGTCAGATATTAGCATCCACACATCATGATGCTGCCACCACCGTGCTTCACAGTGGAGATGTATTTGTGATGATGAGCATCTAGTCTTGACAGGCAACAAGCTCAATTTTGGCCTCATTAGGCTAAATAACCTTCTTTCAGTTGTTTGAGTCTTGTACATGTCTTCTGGCAAAAACAAACAAACAAATCCAAACTCTGATTAATATCCTAGCAGCTTAACATGATGCTGTCAACCCTTTGTCTGCAAATAGTGCAAAATAAAGAGTGGACGTCAAATTAAAGCACAATCTGCCACATAAGGAACCATGGAGGTATCAAACTACAGAGTTAATCCTCAGTATGTCCAAGAAAGGGACTTGCACACAGCTACAGCACAGAAAAAAGAGACAATTTGGATGCTTTTCTGGCTAATAGTCACTCTGAAACACAGTCAGTGCTATTAATTAGCGTCTATACACTTGGAGATAAGTCAGATATCACTGTGTCAACATGCTGCACAGCTTCTCAGAGCTTTGAGCTGGCATTTTTCCCAGAAAGCTTAATTCAATATATTAAACCTGTGGAGTAGGACTAAACATTAACAGGGTTACACTTCAGCTCTACTCTTAAATACACATCCGTCCTTCTTACAAAGGAATGCAACAAACCAATTCCCATTTGATAGTTCACAACAGAGGGGTTGAAAAACTGTTTTTGTTTATTAGATTGTGGAGCTTGAAAACAGTCTCCCTTCCTTCTTCTTGTGCCCTTCCCTCCTGCATGTGCACACACAGACAAACAGCAAACACACACCCTCCTACTCATTACCACATCCTCATTTCCCCTCTTTTCCATTTCGGCTTTCTTTGTTTGCCATCATTATGCTTCTGATTTGTCTCTCTCCTAAATGTGCACGAGTAGCAACTGGCCTGGAACACAGTCTCAAGGAGTTTGTCTGTCTGTGTGTGTGTGTGTGTGTGTGTGGGTGCTGGAGGTGGGCAGGTGGGGCTGGAAGTGTGTCATCTTGCTGTGACAAGCTGCTAGTAGAGCACAGGATCCAGCTGAGTACTGAGGAGCTGCAGGATGGCAAAGGCTTGATAACCTGAAGATATGAAGACACAGAGGTGTTTTGGCTGCACTCTGATTCACTTACTGATTATCTGCATTACAAGGATTACTATTAATACAGATTCATGCGCTTAGGTTGATCTTTCTAGTAAACTGTGAGAGAGAAAACCTTAAAAAACTGATGAAGTAGTGCTATCTGATGACCAAACGCTCCTGGGGTCACTGTAGTTTTAATGCCACATATCATCTCATAGCACTGTGATGGAATAGCGTCCTCTTATTAAATACAAGCTTTTGCTCTTTAGCTACACATGTGCCTCTGCTGGTTGAACCTGTCATATCTTGATGGTTACAGTTGCCCTTTTCTTTATTCTGCTGTAAACCTGTGACTAGCTTCACCTTGTTTTAGTCCTCGTGTCAGCCGTTGTCAGGTTATCACACGGGTTTTAAAAATCAGGTGTGTGTGCGTGTGTGTGTGTGTGTGTGTCTCAAATCTCATGACGTCAACACGGTAGAGCTGCTATAACACGGAGACAGTAGGTGACAGTTGACTAATGTGCCCTGTTAGGGAGCACAGCACAAGTGACAGCAGCTAGTTCAGCATCAACATGGCATAAATTTAAAAAAAAAAACAGTACAAACTGGTCCACAGCTTGAATCTAACAGCGTTCCTCAAGACATTTTGACATGTCAAAGTAATGCAAGCAGGTGTAATTAACTGAACTGATAATGACTGAATTTTATCTGGCTGCTTCAGTTTCAGGCATGGCTACATCTACTGTTGAAATGTACATGATTAGGGCTGTCATGATTATGCAATTTTTGCTCATGATTAATTTTCATATACATAATTGAATTTAGCTATTTAATTGTTTGTTGTTGATTTTATGCATCCATTAGTTTAAAATTAGTGGTATTAGCACATCTGTCCGCCACCTTTTTTCTCACAATCTTACAACTCCAAGTTATTCGGCTCAATTTCATAATGTCTCCACAGTGATGCTTTCCAGCTAAATCCATAACATTAATGTGAATTGATGCTCACTGAAATGCAGTAGGTTGAATATAAGAAGTTACGTTTGTCGAGATAAACATCTAGTGCCACTAAAACACTGCATAATAAGAGGGCACAAATAGTGGGAAATTATGTGGAAATTCAACATTTCTGTTAGTTTTATGCAGCAGACTTCATACACCATTCTAACAATTCTGCTAAATAGCCGTGGTCAGATCAAAGAATTGCAATCAGGCGATTATGTAATAATTGTGTCAGGCTTAATTATTAATATTCAGAGGTTATCTCCAACCTTTGAGGCATTTTATTGCATGTGTAGCATTTCAATAATTAATTTAATGCCTTTTAGTTGAGCAAGGTTATTACTTTTTTGAACTGTACATTTTACAAAGGAGCTGCATGGAAATCCAAAATCATAGTTTTTCACCAGAATAAGTCTTTATTCTTATACATATTAGTTTTGTCCAATTAAAAGTTGCTGAGTTTCAAAGTTTAATTTAAAAAGTTATACGGAGACTTTAATTATAGACATATGAACAGTTTGACTTGAAGTATTCCATGACAGTTGATCTTGTAGATCATTCCTTTGAAATCAGTTTAACTGTACTTGTAGCTTTTTGAGTGCATTTGCCAATTTGTGATATGTATATACACCAATCAGCCACAACATTATGACCACTGACAGGTGAAGTGAATAACATTGATCATATTGGTACTATGTGGTGTTCTGCTGGAAAACCTTGGATTTTGGCATCCATGTTGATGAGACTTAGACACCCAAATAACCATTGTCCCAGAACAAGCACACTCCCTCATGCAAATGGCAATCCTAAA